>VXBB01015725.1:190825-203771 GCA_013399915.1 Illadopsis cleaveri | reverse complement strand
GAAGCCTTTAAGGCATTCACAGCAGCCCCTGACAGAATGTGCTGGAATACAGTAATATATCAATTAACTACAGTCAACCAGCTGCTAATACTATTTCTCCAAAATGTCTTCATTATTAATGGAAAGCGTTGTGGTGTGGCAACATGCTCAAAAACCGACTGAAAAAGAAATTACGACCCAGTTCTGTGAATAATTATATTGCATTTCCTACCATCTTCCTATCACATTAATTAGTACAGTTGTGGTTTAAAGTTCACAGAACCAATTTGACCTCTTTTAGCAAAAGCCCACAGAGGCCACCCAGCCAGCAAAACCTTCTACTTGTCATATAGTCTCATTTTAAAAAGGTTTATAAAATATACACCATCTATGGCTTCACATGCACACAAGATACTTTCATTAACCACTGAATATTTCTCCCAAACCACTTTCTGGAGCATTTAGAAGAAAATAATCTGGAAGAAAATTAACAGCTCAAAAACGACTGCGTGTGGAATTACTCACACGGGTGCTAATTAATCTGGCTGAAAAGTGGGACATGACAGCCCTGGAGACTGTGATAAAATACAGAGCCCTGATTGCTGGTACATCACAAGGTCAAGCACAGAGCAAGTGACGCGTGTCTGAGGGGGCACAGCAGCTCAACTGGGGCTGCTTGGTGGCCCTGGGTGTCTCAGTCCAGGTCCAAAGTGACGTGTCACCGTCACAAGAAGTGCTCCAGGCGTTGGCACAAATTGACACCCGTGCTGGAGCTGGGGCTGCTCAGCCCTGCTGCTCCCAGACTTTGTCATTTCAGGTTGCACTGACATCTCAAGCCGTGCACACCCTTCAACCTCCTCCTCCTTTCATCCTGCTGGGCAGTGTCACTACTCTGGGCAGCAAGGAGCTGAACACAATACCTCAGACATGGATTGTTCCCAGACCTACACTCCACTTACCTTCAAGGCTCATTATTTTTCTAAACAAATGTAAGTTTGAACGCCGACGCCGTGTGTAATAAAAAACAATACATCATGAAAACACAGAACTGCTGCATTATAGTTCAGAGATACTAAATGGTTTGATAGCATTTTATGTTCAATTTTGTTTTAAATAACAGCTGTCTGTGCTTCTTGCTGTCCCTGCAGGAAGAAAAATCAAAGCTAATGCAGGAAAAAAAATACTATTCCCATCCTCCTTTCCAAAAGCAATTCTTTAACTATTCAGCCAATTCAAATCTAAAAACAGCCGGAAAAAAAAAATACATGGGAAGAAAAAAGAATGCCTTCTTAATTGCATATTAATTGCTATACCCAATTGTAACTTTCTTTTTTCACCAGCAAGTATCATAATTTGTGCCATTATAAGGCTCTGGAGAATTGTGCCAACAGAGAATGTGCATGTCAAATAATTGATTCAACCTGCCACTTGCCCAAGGGGTCAATAAGGAGCAGCTGGACTTGAAATCCCTACCTAAAAACAACAGCTGCAGCACACCAGATAGACCCAGAGTGGAGGTACAGCCTTTGTTTTCCACATCCTGATCCAAAGCACTCAGCTAAATGCCCAGGCAATAAAGCAGAATATAAATAGACAAGTTCACCACGCACGCAGGGGGCAGAACAGGGACGGCTGAAAGGAAGAAACCACAAAGGGAAATAAAGTACAAAGGAGGGGAGAGCAAGGCATACTGGAACCTGCCAGATCCCTGTATCAGCAGCTCATTTTCACTCCATGTCACTGCTCTGGACATGTTGGACATCCAAGAACAACTTTTTCAAGCAGCATGCTTCAGAAAACCCAAGGCTAACAGTGCACTTACAAGATCTGTGGCAGTTCTCCCTTTCAACTAAGAGATTTTTACAACTAAAAGTCTGGATCAAACAGCTTCTCAGCACTTGATTTCTAAAGTTCAGGCAATATTCTGGCAAAGAGACAGTGCCAGCCTTCCCTGCCCCTGCTTATGTCCAGTCCAGGCCAGAGGGAAAATCCATACAGTGTCTCCATGACTACCCACAGCTAGACAGACACCCACCCCAGATCTTGGCTCATCTGACAGCAGGATCTCATTTTGCCACATACATAACATACAAGGTGACCACGAATCACCAATAAAGACAAGTTACTCATCATTTAGGTGGAAATCCCAGTTCACATTGAAGCAGTAATTTTTCCGTGGTATTATATACACCCATGATTCTTTATTCTCTTAATATCTCATAAAAAAATTTATAGTTGCTTATTTCCCTCTCAGCCTCTGCTATTTGGAGGCATTGTATGAGCTAGATTTATTTTTGGATGACCATGGCTATAAATTGCATGTCATGGGATTATCCCTCAAAGACCTCTCTGTCTCAAAGAGAGCACTGCAGAAACTGAAGCACCACGCTCACACCACCACAAGGGCTAATAAATAAACCACTGTATTTTTTTGCAAATGCTTCTGCTTTCAACATGAGAGCTAATTCAGGTTTTTTCCTCTATCTCCTATAACTAACACTGCCACCCCTAGCTGGACTTGGCAATTCCTGTGTATCCCTTCCAACTCAGAGCACTCTGTGATTCCATGATTAGGGATCCTTAGCCCGCCCTTCCTTGTTAGCAACCGTGATGCAATAATTCCTTCACTGCAAAAATTCCACCTCCAGTAAAATTTAGGAAGGCTTTGAAGACCAGTGTTAGTCTGTAGAAGCTTGCCCGTTGGATTTCCACTCAGAGCATGGAATTGAAAGTATCTTTGATGATCTGCAGCACAGCCATTTCTTATATACACAACTCCACCTTGCTAATAAGCGATTCAGTACCAACAGCAGGTCAGGCATTTCCCAAACTCCCATGAAGGCACAGATTCCACCTGACAAGCATACACACATAAGCAACCTGGAGTTATAATGAGATTTTATTCTCTTATGATATGCCCCATAAAAATCACGCCAGATAAAAAATGTCCAGGATATCCTACAAATTTAAGCATGTGTATTAATGAGATATTGCAGTTATGCTATATAACACTGCATCGAAGTTCATAAAATCCAACAAAAATCGAGGGCAGTGGCACCTCAACTGATTGAAGGGAAACATATTTGCTTTGTAAATATTAATGAACTTTATGTGGTATCTGTAGGGAGAGATTTTACCAGGGAACACAGTCAGCAGGACTAAAGCACTTCATTTCTATTGTCCCTCCTGAAACATTTCCCACCAGGAGGTTATCATCATACAGATCATTTATTATTATGTTCAGCCCCAAGGGGAGATGTTTGAATGCCCACAGGGAAGAGGTTATCACCCAACAGGCATCAGGATTGAATTCAGGGGAGTCTAAGTGCTCTGTGACAAGTTTGTTTCATATTAGGTTCGAGCACTCACCCCTGTAACAATAAGCAACAGTGCAAGTTCAAAGACTTGTTTCCACACATGGAGAAGACACTTGACATGCACTTTTCCAAAAAAATGTGAAAGCAAAAAGAATAAATGAAATTATTTGCATAGACTGCATTTTATCCATTAAACAATCCACCACCATCTCAACTGAAGGATAAGACTATCGATATACAAACAGAAGGCTGATGTTTTTTACCCTTTTGGATCACAAACCCAAAGGGGCTTTAAATGAAAGGTGAAATTTCCAGCAGAAAAGGCTGACAATCACATATAAAACCCTTCCCCCAACCTGAAAATATGTGGCTGGATTGAGGTTTAATGCACAGTGGCTTTTAAGTGTGTGGAAAAGCTGTATGGGAGAAACCAGAAAAGAATGCAGAACCTGAAAAATCCCTTCCTCGCACATCATCAAGTCTAGGAAATTTAGACATGGGTCCCTGAAAGGCCCTTGTTTCTTGCCAGGGGGAGAAATGAGAAAGACACCTCATTCCCCTGGATTTACTGGGCATTGATCATGCAGATGAAGATATAACAGCTGATTCTTGGTATGTCTTTTCAGCCTGAAGTACTAAAGAGCCAAGAAGCGTCCTACCAAGTGGTATCTTAGGTCTGATAGCAAAGATGAGACAAATACACCAGCTCAGAGAAGTGCAACGCTCCTGGTTCAGAAAAGCATCCCAAATTCACTTCTGGTAAATGTAAATTTACTCCTGAATCAGGATGAAGACAGACACAAAAGAGGAGAGACACAGCAATGCCGACCTTATTATTTACAAGGTGTAAATTCTGTGCTCTGTGCCATGGAAACTTTCATCTCAACTGTAAAATTATATTGCCTTTAAAGCTACTTAATTCTGCTTTCACTCTCACCCGTATTTATCAGCTAACCACTAGTTGTTTTTCACTTGTTTTACTAGCCCCAAAGTATATTCATCCTTTTCTTTTTATATGTAGGTAAAAATAAAATAAGGCCTCAAGAAATTAATAGTATTTAGATTTAGTAGCTGTAAACAGTCTATGCTTGTAAAGGTTAATCTTCATTTTTTTATCACATGGGAGATCAGGTTAGAGGTAAGGAGAAACCTGAGTAAGTCTCTGTGTGGTGTTTGTTGAAAAACTCTTCCCACGAAGCATTGCTTACAATTCTGTGGAAGTGAAGAATTTCATAGCTCACCTAATTTATTTTCCATTTTTTCATTAATCCCAAATAAAAAAATCACATAATCTGTCCTGAAGTCTAAGTAGGAAGGTGATATGCACCCTCAAACTGTGCTCACATTTCACTTTAAGCAATTTGTTCTGTATTAATTTCCAGTTATTTTATCTTGGAAGCCTGCCACCATTCCCATGTTTCCACAAGTCCTCATTGTCAATGCTCCCCACATCCACAGTGCTCTTCTCATCTGTTCTGTCATTTCATATTTAATAGACAGACCTATTTTTCACCTCCCCAGGAATACAGTAGGATACAGAACCTATGAAGTATGTGGCCAATATCATCTAACCTATTAAATGTCAGAATCATATATCTCAAACTATATGTCAAGATGCTGAAGTCTAGCAGCAATAAACTCATTCTGTTCCTCACAGGGAATGCACTCTGGCTGTAAGGATCCATGTGGGTTTCCTTCTGTATATATTTGATTGTGACCTACTGTTGATGCCTGATGTGGTAGGAATTGGCCAGATCTCAGATGGAAATGATAGATAAAACCTAACAAAATATTCTGTTCACAGTTATTTCTTTCACACCAGTTTGGTTCTTCACAGGGTGATCCAATGTTTGCTTCATTATGAGACTCACCTAATGGGGTTTTTTTTGGTATTTTAATATTATTTCACCCCCACATTCCACACTGGACATTCTGTTTTGGGAAAAAACTGTAGGCAAGAGAACTGAATTTAAATCAAACCAAAGTGGCACCTTTCCAGAAGCAAAACAGCCACGTGAGTCTGTTGGAAATGGAACACCCAAAGAAGCCATCACAAGCTCTGCAGGATGCCAGGGAAGTGCCAGCAGGAACAAGCACGTGCTCCTGTCTTGTGCCATCTCTGTCCCTGGGGCCTGTGGCTGGGCAGGCAGCCTGGCCAGCAGCTGGTGCCCATCCATCCCACCTGGCTCCTGTCTGCTGGTGACTGCCAGCCAAACCCATCCCTGGCAGGCAGCTTCTCCCACGAGCCTCCCAAAGCACTGCCTACACTACAGGAGCCTCCTTGCAAACCTGCACAGAGCAGAAGGAAAACCTGCTCCACTCCTCCCTCTCAAACCTGCTCCATCTCCACCCTCTCAAACCTGCTCCACATCCTCCCTCTTCAACCTGCTCCTTATCTCCTTCCTCTCAAACTTGCTCCACATCCTCCCTCTTCAACCTGCTCCATCTCTTCCCTCTTCAACCTGCTCCTTATCTCCACCCTCTCAAACCTGCTCCATCTCCACCCTCTTCAACCTGCTCCATTCTCCTTCCTCTCAAACCTGCTCCACCTCCTCCCTCTTCAACATGCTGCTTATCTCCTCCCTTTTCAACCTGCTCCACCTCCTCCCTCTTACCCCATCTCAGCACAGCTCCTGCCAAGACCCAGCTGCAATCCACTGATACAGTTCAGTGAGACACCAAAGGAGAGCAGAACATAAATTGCAACAGATTTACTGATGTGAAGAGCTCAGAAGCAAAACAAAGATTGCAGCGGCAATTTCTCCGTCACTCAGGAGGTATTTTATCCGTGAATCTCACTCGAGCTACATGGATTGTTATTCCTCAGTTATTTATTCCTACATACACACAGGGTGAGGGACACAAGACGATTTAAAGTCCCCAGAAGGGCAGCAACAATAACTGAATCCTTCCAAAATGAAGGCTGGACCTCTTCTGCATCACCTCAATTTGAGGACCCAGTTGAAATTATCAGATTTCTGGTTGAAAGCCAGTACAGAAATAACAGGATGTCATCCTGATCTTTTTTTTTTCTTTTTGTCATGCAAGAAGTTACAAGAAGGAAAATAAAGCCACTGTTTCTACTTATTTTTAATTATTTTTTCACACTGCTCACTACGGTTGTAAGGCCCCTCCAAACACCCAGAAATCACAAGGAAAAAAAAATAAACCAAAGAAACAAGACAAAAACTCAGCACTTAAGCAGAGACAATTTTGTTAATTTAGCTACACACTCCTGTAGAATTTTGAAGCTATCCAGGCTCCTGCTATCATAACTGCTATTAAACTGCAAGGATAAAAAGAACAAATTCTTTGGCAAATTTCAATTATTGGATAGTTAACTGCTGTAAACACGAAAGAACCCATGCAGAGCTCTGTTTCGTATTAGTGACACTCATTAGCTGCAGCAGAGTTACTGGAGGTGTTTTTGATGCAGTACACAAAGGTTAGACAAACCTTTACAAAGATGTATTCAGCAAAAACATCTACACTATGCATGGATTTCCTCGATCCTCCACAAATTTTAAGAGGGAAGAGCTGACAGAAAGCCACGTCTCCAAATCCTTCCTCCCAGTTCCATTTTGGTCACAAACGAGCACCTCAGAAACCAAACCCCAGGACATTGTCCTGGGACATCCCCAGCCATCATGAGCTCTAACAGTTCTGTCCAGGAGGGATCCTTCCTGCCTGTTCCTCAGCAGCTGGAGCAAAAATACCAAAAACCTTTTCAAGTTAATAAATAAAGTATTATGTGTAACAAAGACAGGCTTTGTCTGCTCCACTTTATCACTCCTCTAACTAAACAGCAACCTGAAGAACATATAAGAAAAGCATTGCTGCCTTGGTAGCTGCCTTATCATTGCAGAAAATGACTTGTCTGTTGGGATGATAGTTAGATTTGGGCTTTGGGGACAGCACTGAATCTCTCTGAGCCTGGTGAGAGAGCAGCTACGCAGAGCAAATAAATCATTTTAATTTTGTACCAGTTGAAAAGCTTTTTTTTTTTTTTTCCTCTACTTCAGCAAGATGACAGTGGCATGATGGCTGATTTTCATTTCAATCAGAGCAGCATATGATTACCACCTAATTAGAATGTAGAAATAGAAAGGAGATCATTTTTTAACCTACCCAAGAGAACAGTGCTGGGGGAGGGGAGGAGATTATGTTAATCAAGTGATACTGGCATATCAGAGCGACCAAAATAGCCGGATGAATTTTTATCGGCACCCTCGCTGTCCTTGAGGATCTCTCGGTGGCTTCAATCAAAACCTGCATTTTCAGAGCTTGATTTATGAGTAATAAATATCCTTTAAAATAAATAAATACAGGTCACCGCAGGCCCAAACCGAAAGACATCGCCTTAGGCATAAATACATATATTTTTATTAAAACTTCATGTGGTTTTGTTGACAACTGTAAAACTGTAAACACGAAAACTAACAAATCAATACTAAAAGTCACGCTGTCTTAAGGGGAGCTGTTTGAATTAATATACATGTTTGGGGTTTTTTAAACTTACTTTCATTAATTAAATATTGTCAGCTAGCTCCACCACTCCTTTCTGGAATACATGTTGGGAGTTAGTTGCTCTGCCCTCAGGGAATCTAACTGAGGTTACATTAAATGGAACTGCACCAGGCAACATTTTCCAAGACAAGCTGTCTCCATCTGCATCCTTCTGCAGAGATAAAGACTAGACCCTGTCTCAAGATGCCACTTTGTTTAATTGCCTCTGAAAAATAAAGAGCCAGAATTAAATTGCTGAGGCCACCGAAAGGAGGGGGGTCTGAGAAATTAAAAACAAAATACAATTAATATTTAAATGATCTTTCAGGCAAGCCTGCTTTGTGCAACAGAGAGCGGTGGCAGCTTCCTTTGCTCCGCCCTCCCAGGCAGTAGCTGGTCACAACACCTCTCTCCAAACTGGTCACCAGTACCCAGCACCACTTTAGGTGTGTGAGATATCCTGTCTTCAGCCACCTGAGTAGAGGAAAATGCCCTCACAGATCATATTTGGATGGAGCACAGTGCCAAAGGAAGCAGAGGAGCAGGGCACCCACCTTGCAGTGTGCCCCACAAGACAAACAGGGGTTTCCTCATGAACATTTTTGTCAGGAGGAGTACAGCCAGTGTGATCCCCACTCCCATTAAAACAGAGTTGCACTAATTTCAGCTGGACCAGGATTTGGCTCATCCTGCTTTGCTGGAAATGCTGATTTTTATTTTTTTTTTTAGCTGTGGGATGATACATAACTACCTGCTAAAAAACAAGGACCTAATCTCATGTGCTTCAAGCAAAACAAGAAAAAAAGTGTCTCTTCAGCAATGAGTCTAATGAAAAGGAATCAAGGATGTGTTGATTTATTTCCCATTTCTGTGCTTTTAATTTGTATCAATTATTTCAATGGCACATACATTGCCATTGCACTTTCCTAGTTGTTATTCTACCAGAGTGTGTAATAAACGTTGTGAGATATGGTGCAAGAGAAAGAACAATACTTTGAACTAAATGTGCTGTTAAATTAAAGTCTTTTCTTGAGCATTAAAAAAGTCCTGATGCTTTTCATGTCAGTGTATTGTATGCTGAGGCATACACTTGGATCTTTTTATTTTTCACCCTTTTGAGAAACATAGCCAAGTAAAAGTCGACCATTTCTATCATTGCAAACATTCCTAGATATCTGCCACCAAAAAACAAAGATAACCCTCTCCCCATCACCCCCAATAATGGAGGGGGTCCAGTATTTAAAGTTGCCACAATGTTTTTGAGATACCATTACAGGAAATCAGCTGGCAACACTCCAAATTATCCCAAAAAAGAAACATTCTGAGCAAAATACCCCAAAAGAAACACTCTGACCTGTTTAAAGAACCTAATGTGCATTTTAAAAATGAATCCCAGGGTGTAATCTCCTAAAGAGTGGACTCCAATTGTATTTTGTGCTCTGAAGAATTCCATTAAACCTGTGGAGCACTCTGTGCAATGTGAAAACACAGTTTGCTGAGGAGATAGCCTAGGTGGTCTGCAGTAAATTAACCACTGCTGCTGACTGAGGCTGTACCGGGGAGAGTTTGCTCCAAGGGATTTCTCCACTCACAGCACAGCACCATTTACCAGCCTCTAAACTAGATTTGCCCCCTGGCTGCAAGTCAGCAAGTCTTGGAGTAAAGCATGGCCAGGGATTAGTTTGACTTAAAGCTTCATTTCAAGAGCGGAACGGTGCTGCTGTTACACACAACTGAGTCCAAACCACTACTTACAAATAGATTTTTTTTTTTTTTTTAAACTAAAGATGGTTGTTTTTCTCAGCCAACTTTGTGTAGTTGACTTTTAGTCTGCTGGACTATGGTGGCTTTATGTTTGAGTAAATGACAACAGAAATATCTCTCTGTTGCTTTGTAACAATTAACCTCAGGAAGGAGCTAACTCCATTTGCATGGTAATGAGACATTCATCTAAGTGACATCAGAGTTAAGTATGCTAATAAGTTTTTATACAAACACCTGAGGGGTCAAGCACAACCATGGGCTTGGGTAAGGAAACCTTTTATTAAATGCAAATCACTTTTCTTTTAAATACTATAACAGACAAATTTGCAGGACTCCAACACACCTTGCAGGAGTCATTCAAGTTACATTTTCAGGCCCCTGGGCTGACTAAGGAATAGAGCAACTGATTTATTTATATTTTGAATTAATATCAGTATCTAAAAAAAAATCTTCATTATAGCATCAAAGGAAAGAAGTACTACAGGAAGGCAGAGAGGTGAAAACAAGAACATTGCCTTATCTCTCCCAAATTTGTCACAGATCCCTGGGTTGCTGGAAGGCAGAGGAGACACGGCTGCTGTAGGGAACAACAAAAGGCTTGGAAATTTGTCAGCTTTCCTTCTACCTATTTGAGCCAGGCACATTGCAATGGAGGCAGACTCCCTAGTGAGCATGTTATCTATCTGGTACTAAAACTTCTTGAATTCAATCAGCCAACTCACATTCTACAACCAAAGAGGTGGAGACCTCAGTGAGTGGTTAGGTCCGAGGGCATAACTGGGCTGCCAGACTCCTGTGGGACTAAAGGAGCAGAACCTTCTCACAGGTGAGGCAGTTTGCAGGACAAAAGGGTGAAGGAAAGAAGCTGACTTTGATTTAACTCTGGCAGAGCAGAGCCAAGTGTAGGAGGCCTCTCTTGTTCAGGAGAGGCTGTTAGCAGGACACACCAACTCATCCTGGCAGTACAGGGGAGCAGGTTTGGTCAGCGGTAACAGGAAGGAGATGCTGACAGCACTCTGAAAAGCTGCCAGATCACTCTGCCCTCCTGCCAGATCATTAGAGGTTTTGCTCCTAGACTAGAAAATGTGAATTTAAACATCCAGTGGGTGTGGTGGGAATTGATCTGTCTTTAAGACAGAACTTTATAGAAAGGACTGTATCATATAGCTGTGTGCAGTAAGAGGAGATTGTGTTAAAGCACAGAAAGTCCTCTTCATTCCACTGCTGTATGATGAGCTAACTTTGGGAAAAGCTTGGGTAATGTATAATATTACCACTCAAAACACAAAATCTAGTCCAAGGGAGTTAAGTGTACACNACATTCCGTGATTCCACAACAATATAGAATGGATCAGACTGACACCCGGCACAAAGCTACTTCAGTTCTTTTAAATCAGATAACTATGCTCACCTTGCTATATAAATTAAATACCAGCAACCCAGTAATGGTATGCTTCCCAAAGATCCATTTTACTGCCTAAGTTACTGCTGTCATCAATAAAATAAAGTGTCTTTATTTTGCTGCTGTCCTGTTTGTGACATGTAAAACATGCTAGTATGCCATAATCTAAAGCCTAAGCCAGTGGATTGTGGAAAAACCTTAGGAAGATGGTAAGCTTCATGTGAGAAAGCACAAAGCTGTGGATAACCAAACCATCAAAATTTATCTTGACAGAAACCTAATACTCCACTTCCTTTCAAAAATCAACAAAAACTCGGGGGGCAACAGCCCAGAATCATCACAATCAGTAATATGCAATAATTGCACCACCCATACGTCTTCAAGTGCATCAAACAGAGTGAGACCTCAGCTTGGTCAGGCTGGGATTCAGGATGTTAGGAGAACAACATTTAAGACAACAATTATGAGCTGTAATGGTCCAAACTGAAAAAACAACTGTGGTCTACGGTGAGCAGGATAACTTTAAATAATTGCTTTGTGGTTAGGACAGCCTGGGCTCCTTTCACACTCCAAACATTATGAACTACAGCTACTTATTTAAAAGTAATTCTGGGTAAATTGGAGTTTGTGAGGAGCAAGGCAGGAGGTATGTATGCAATACAGACTCAGCTTCTGAGGAAGAAAAACTTATTTCTGGAGCAAAAAACAAAACCAAACATTTTAGCCTATTATTTAAAAATTAAATGGTAAAAATGTAGCTAGAAGAAATTATAAGATGGTAAGCACCACAAACATTCTGTTTTAGCCTCACAGATCATGGTTAAAATTACAAACATACAAGATCCCAACTATAAGTTTAGGGCTAAACTGATGAGATTTAGGTCCTAACACTGTTAATGAAGTCTGTCCATCCAAAACTCAGATTTCTAGCTGTGGGAAGCCAACTGTGACAGTAAAACCCACAGCAACCAACTACTCAGTGCTACAAAAAATCAGAGTCCAACAGGTACACATTCCTTAGTGCAATTCCAGGTTTGAAAACCTCAACTGTACCACTCAAATCTCAACATTTCACTTCTTCTCAATTCAAAGTCAGCAAAAAACACCCAAAACAAACGACAAACCCACTGGATTCATACCTATATACATCAGATTCTTGGGAATATATTGCTAGAGGAAAAATACTCCTAATTACATCCTTACATGCAGAGCTTCTCCACTGGAGGCTTTGTTCAGTGTTTTCAGACAAAATACCAAACAACTTGAACTGTCTGAAATCTGCTAGCTGTTGTCATAAGGAAACAGGCACACTGTCACTTCAAGACATGATTATTTGATGTGTTTTGCCCCTTTTTTGCTGCACTTCTCCAACCCAACGCTAGGAACACAGGAAGACAAACACTAGAGAGGGGAGAGGTGCAGATCTTCTGTTAAAAGCACTTTTTGTCTTGTACAAATAGTCACTATTATGTTCCCACTGCGAGATGACCAATATTATTAAAAAGTCACATATTTAGTGAGCGTTTCTGGGAAAATGAACACTTAATAGTAAGCAAACCAAAAAATTAATGAAAACAGAAAATAGGATCCAACAGCTCTTTACTGTAAAGTGACCTCTGGAACACCACTGACCTTTGGTGACTGTTTCCACTGACAACTGGTTTGCACATTTCCTCTCCAAGAATCTCCTCATTATAACCCAACAACTCTGACACTCAGAAACAGCTGAGGAAGAGAATAGTCTTCTGCTTTGCCAGGAAAGATTACAATGCACAGGAAATGCACAGTATGGTTTCAAACAAAGGTATTTCCTTTGAACACTAGCAGAGCTTTTAGATATAAAAATCTTCCCCAGCTATATTGCCCTGACCTGACTTCACTGGTCTTGTGACTAAATAGTAAAAGATCTCTAGTCTCAAGTGTTTACTCTTTTCACAGTTTTGGAGTCAAAGACCATAATCTTGAACAGAAATTTGAA
>VXBB01015725.1:176600-189755 GCA_013399915.1 Illadopsis cleaveri | reverse complement strand
GCGCACAAATGTGTTTTTGTGGTTTTTTTTTTTTTTTTTTTTTTTTTTTTTTTTAACTTCAGTTAAGAAAACCTCACTGCTCAGGAGAAGAAGAAACAATAGAGAGCTGTACATGTGTCATACTAGGCAGGCAACCATTCAACACATATATCACAGTAACAAATACTAGGCTTACATTTCATGGCAGCAAGAAAAATTCAGACATTTCTTAAGGCACAAGGGCTCTCTTAAGGCTTTCTTTCTTTAATCCATCTGTCAGCAAAACTGTACCACACTATGACCCCAATGCCATGGGCCATATAAAGAAAGAAATGTTTGAGTTGGAAATCTCTCAATTTATGACCTAAATCATAACAAACAGCTTTGGAAATTAAAGAATTCATGAAGCATTAGCATATGAACTTAAGGCCTTATGTTGCATGATACATCAGCAATAATAATTCCCTCCAGCACTAAACAATATCAAAAATCTTTCCAGGGATACAGACTTCTTTGCTTTGATGGTTTCTACCTACCAAATCCAAGGATGCTTTCATTACTTAGGCACCTTAATTTAATTTTCCTTTAAATTCCTAACTTGGGGGCAGCAAATCATTTCTGTGAGGATTTAAAAATAAAACCCCATAAGCTGCATGAATGGCTCTCAGAAGGTTGGATTAATAGAACAGGCTTTGAAGAGGTGGAGCTGCAGGCACAGTGGACAAGCAAGCAACAGGGTTAGCCAGAGTCACGAAATTGAGCATACAGCTGTGGAGATACAGCCTTCCTTACATCATACATCACCCCTGCACCACAAACTGAAACACAGATACTGCAAAAATCACAGATTTTCAGCTTTTTGACTTGTATCTTCTTTAACCGTTTTCCAGAACTTGTGCAATGCAAGGTGAGGAAAAATCCCAACCCAAACCAAAATCCCCCCACTGAATCCCATTGCCAAAACATCACTCCCTGTAAATGGACTCTGCAGAGACTTGCTCCAGCAGCATGTATACTGTTTTGAAGTGACAGATGACAACCATTCATCAAGAAAAGCAAGTAAAATAGTCAGTTTTGGATAATACCAACATTTATAGCATGTGCTTCCTTTGAATGCATTTCTCAGTAAAGCATATTTTTACATTTTAAAAAATATACTTATCAAACCCAAGATAAAAAAAAAACTAGCTTAGACCCTACGAATGCTACTGTGGATACTTCTATTGCTGCTGGGAAAAAGGAATTCTTGCAACATTTAATAATGCTGCTGATATCATTGAGGCATATGTCTCGTGACACCAACTAACGACCGCTAACGAAACCCAAAGCGGGGACTTCCAACAGCCTCATTTTCATCCTATAAAATAACAGAGCTCTGAGCAGACCATCTGCTCAAATTAGTAATATCCTAGCTAACAAACTGGGGCTTTTTCCACACAGAAATTCCGTGCCCTGAGCGTGGCAGCTCTGCCTGGACACAAAATGAACACCGTGCAGAGGGACAAATGCGTATTTCAGACAACTGATATGCTATTGTTTATGCACTGAATGGTTTATTATTTTCAGAACAATTCTCCCTCCAGCAAGATTAACTTCTCAGGCTTGTTTTTCACTCCCTTGCAGCAGGTTGGCCAAAATGGTGATAAAGCACAGTATAGAATCTCTCCATAAATTGTACTCTGTTTAGAAACTGCTGCCATACTAACCAGTCCTAAATAGAATGTTATCTGGAAAACTGGCCTTCAATTACTACTAAGTCACCACAATGTAAAGGAAACAGTTCAGCAACCTAAATAAACAGCCTTGAATTCTGTGTATGATTTCAGAAAGTATGTTGAAATCCATCAGAGCCTTTCATGATCAGCTAGCCCCCAAAAAGAGTCATCTAATTAGCATTTTACACGCATTTCTGGTAATCTTATGGAAAGGATTGTTTTACTGACTACTTGCAGAAGCCGGATGGAATTAGCCTCCTGTTGCAAACTTTGCACCAGCACAAAAGCCCCTGTGTCTCTAATTCTCAAACAGAAAAACATTTTTGTTTACAGGACTGGTTTAAAGGAAGATAAAGCGAGATGGGCTCTTTTAAAACATGCTTCTACATTGTTCTTATCTCTAACCTACATTTGCCTGCCATAACATTCCTGGTCTGCTCCCATCCGCACCCCCATCCCCCCTTTCCCACTTTCAGCAAGAAAGCAATCTCAAGGAAGCATGTGGGAATCAAATTACTTGAGAGAAATGAGCTCGAGGTGCCTCACAGTTTACTGACTGCTGGAGCAGCAGCTCAGGCAATTCTGGCTAAAGGCTCAATTTCACAAAAGATAAAACAGGTAAAGTAATGAGTGACACTGGGCCATGTTACTGCAGTGAGTGTTCCTCCAGCATACTGAAAAGGACAAGGGCACAAAAAAGCACACAGTGGCCACGAGGTACAGGACCTCACTGTGTTTATCTGCCTGGAGAAAAAGAGAGGGTTGGCAAGGTTGTGTGCCATGGCCAGGTGTGTGGCAAAGTGTGCCTACCCACAGACACAGGTATCTAACTTGGGCTGAGCTTTCTGCATCCTCCACTGCCACAGCAAACACCTTGGCAACACAGCCAGCTGTACCACAGAAACAGTGCAGGCTGTGTCTGCCTCCTGAAGATGTAGAATTTTACTGCCACCATCTGCATTTTGTAATGCCAGCCGATTGCATCTCACCATCCATTACCAGGATCCCAACTCCTCAAGCACAGCAAAATCCTGGACAGGAGCAGGACACTCCTCTGGTGCCCCTCTGAGGTCAGGAACCATCCTTTACAGCACAGCTCTCATCATCACAGCTGATGGCACAGTGGGTGCAAACCTTCTAAGGCAGTAGGAATGAGGGTGTGCACCCTGCTACCATCACATAAAGCACACCTCATCTCAGCTCTACTGCTTTTGGGATGTCTTTGCACAGATGCTACCCACAGTGACAGCCTAGGAAAAGCTTTGAGAGCCTTCAAACTTAAGATTTTGCAACTCTTTCCAGGGCTTTACCAACTTACTCCTGGAAATTGTAACCCTGACCTGCGAAAAGGCTGGCAAAGCAAGCTCTAGGCTGTGCAAGTCCTCGCAGTCAGCACGGCCATAATTCTCCTGGCAAAGGCACGATAAGATATGGCAGAATTATTCTGATGCATCTGATATGAAATAAATGTGCTGTTTCCGGGGAGAAGAGTGTGGAGAAGAACTAAGATAGTAACTGGAGATACACACTGACATTCCCATTACAGTTTGTATTTATTCCCTGGAATGGAACTGGTAAGAACATAAGTCCCCCTGTTTCATCGAAGTACAGAAAATATGCAATCAATTACCTGTTGTTGGACATCCTTGTGTAAATGCTCAGTCTTTTGTGCTTGGGGGATTCAGTGGAGAAACATTTACTCAATTGTGAATGTCTGTTACTCCTTGCCTAATTTATCAGAAAAATGTACACCAGTAGCCCATGGAATCCTAGATTATTCTGAGTTGAAACGTACCCACAAGGATCACAGAGCCCAACTCCTGGCCCTGCACAATGTTCTTCAAAGCACGACAGTGCAACAAGGATTTTGTGACACAAAACTAACAGAAATCTATCCCAGGGACTCCCAAACTACATGGAGATGCTTTATCTGCCTCCTTTACTGGTCTCGATCCAATCGTACAAAAAATATCTAACTTACAATCAGGCAATGCCACCTCCCCATGAAGAGCCCATTAACAAAACACAGGTATTAAATAATCAGACTTTAATATGATCTATCTGAGGATTAAGATAACAGATTGTAACAGGCTGTCTATAATGCTAACAAGCAAATGTCAATCCAGGAAAATCACTTCAGTAACTGTAGGGATAAGTGTTATAATTTGTCAGTTTAACTCAGATGCCTAATGTTTTCTGTAAATCAACTCATTCTGGTAAAAAAAAAAAAAAAGGTCTGTATCCTTTTTTTGTTAGCACAGCCTAAGTGCCAGGCAGGTTTTTATTCATTTAAAGCATGTTTCCTTCTCTATGGATTCTAAAAGGCTCGTCACAGGCTTAATATTCTTATTTGCCAGTTTTAATCATTTCATTTTGAAGCAAATCATGAAAAGAACCAAATGCACATCAACACAAATAATCATTATGTGTTTTCATATTTTCTCAGAAAAAATATCTACACTGGCATATTTGTGCACATATCAAGATGTAACAGTTTGCAGACTGTTCCTGTGTGCTAAAATCAACCCTGAGTCCCACAGCTTAATCAACAAGGCTGTTAAAATGGGAAAAAAAAAAACAACAAACCAACTTCCACGTTTTAAGTTTATAAATTTGTCAGTATGTTTACAGATATATAAAAATGATGCTCTTCAAATAGTAGTTTGTCACATTTTTAAACTGTGGGACTGCACTGAAGGCCATCTCTGCAGTCAGTATGACAGGGATCTCCACCGTGCACCAAGTACTTGCTATGTGGGAATCATCAGCACCAGATGGCACGGAATATAAAGATGTTTCAAAGGAAAGAAGAGGAAAAAAGGTACTAAGCATTTATTCCATACATGTTCTGAAACCCAATATTATCATTGGTACTGTAAATACCTTCTGAATCACAACCAACACATAAATAAGTGCGCCTCATTATGGCCACGTGGGTTAAGGCCAGATGATGGTGCTTATGACAATAAAAGAGAACCAATGAGATGCACAGCCCAGCATGCCTGAGGTTGGGTTAACTCAATACATCCACTTGTCCTTCAGCTGTGAAATAAACAGAATAATCTTGCAACTGATCCCATGTAATCATCTTGTCAAAGACGTATTTTAGTCGTCAAAATGAATTCCCTCACGCTAGGTTGATTCCCATTACCATGGTAAATCCGTTCTGTTTGGAAAGAGATGATAGCGTTCTACCAATAAGCTTATTGTGTTGCTATTCTTGAGCTTTTTGCTTTTTTTGTCTCTCTCTTCTCTATTTTTTTTTTTTTTTAATAACNGAGCTTTTTGCTTTTTTTTTTTTTTCTCTTTTTTTTTTTTTTTTTTTTTTTTAATAACCATTGTCACATAGCGATTGGACAAACAAGCTAAGTTCCTGCTTTGATCATTTTTGTGGACACTCATCACCTGGAAAACAAGCACCCTCATTTGGATCAGCTGAAGACTAAACACAAGAGCAATGAATCTTTTGTTAAATAACCTACCTTCCCTTATTGAACTCATTCAGCCAGAGAAAACCCTATTTACTGTCCACTCAAAAACTAACTCTAAGAAAGCAAAATTAAGCACTCTGAAAAGCCAGTAACCTTTCTGTTACCCTGAGAAACAAAGCTGCACCAATTCACTCTATCCTTCACAGACTGTGCTACACTAATTAATTATCATTCATGTAAAACAAAAGGGGAAATAAGAAATTTCCAACATGCATAAACAAAATATTATTCTGAAGAAATCGTTATATGCTGCTCGGTTCCTCCCAAGAAAGGTACACACCTTTACATTTTCCTTGAGTGAAAAAAAATTCAGAACCAACAGAAAACTACCTGCAGTTCCTGAAGAATCACTTCCATTTGCATTCAACTGACATGACAGATGCAGCTGATGGAAGGTGGTTGATACAGAAACTCAGAAGAACTTTCCTGGTCTGATACAGTGACACAAAGCTGGTAGAGAACTGAAATAAGGGAGAGCTTTTCCTCATCCACCAGAGTGTACTGGGTAAGACAGGGATCCCTGGTTAAGAGGCTGACAGGGGCTTCTTGTCTGATCAGCACATCAACTCACCTGCACCACCTATGCCTCAGGTGCTTTTCTGTTGTGTGTCTGGGGTCAGCTCAGGGCTGCAGCTGAAAGAAGTCCGTCGCCAAAACGTGGCTACCACGCAAGACAAATTAGGTCACAGCTGTTTTCTCTGAAANATCTAAGGTTCCAGAATTCCAATACCACATAACTGTTAAATGTGTCAGCTGAACAGAGACATACACTGCAATTATGTGGGTCATGTGAGCAGAGGCTTGCACCAAAAAGTCTAAAGATTCCACTGAAGAAAAAACTAGATTTCAAGTCTACTGGGTTGTTTGATACTTATTAGGATTGGATGGGGGAAGGAGTTTACACTTGGGCCACTGAGGAGGCACAGAGCTCTGCTAGGAGTACCTTGCCACAGGAAGTATCATAATGCCATTCTGAAGGAGAGCTGAAATTTCACTTTTCTGCAGTAATCAGTGGATTTTTTTTATTAGAAGAAAAAGTCTTGGTTTCGCTTTTCCAGCATTTGTAAAGAGTGTGCTTGCAGGGATCACACATCATGGAGAAATGGATTTTGTAGCAGTCTGGTAAAAAAAACATAGCAAGCATATACTTGGAGACTCCGGGAAGCAAAGCTGCTTTGTAGCTGTGCTGTTTACTGTGCTGTGTGATGGAGCTTTTCCGTCTGTCAGGGAATTTCTAAAGCCGAAGTAGAAAAACTAAGGCTTCAACATGAGCATAGCATGGGAAAGATCAGAAAGACACATCACTGGAAGGAAAAAGATCTCACTGCTGTGGCCATTAGCATTCTCCTGTGGGAGGAGAAAGCATACACAATGCAAAAGCAAGTGGAAGATATACTCAGGCAGGTAGTTTTGCAATTACAAAATCTACCTATGAGAGTGTATATGCAATGTCTGTGTAAATTACACAGCTGCTCAAACACATGTATGCAGCTGTTCCTGAACTCAAGCACATCATTCTCCTTTAAATACACTTCATACCATAACCAGAATTGCTATTCCAGGAACAAACGTTGCACAAAGAAATGTTAATTGGGAGAGATTTCAAAGTGTACATGAGCTTCCTAATGCAGACAATTAAATCTTCTATTTTGCCATATAGAGCAAGCAAGTTGTGTTTTAGGGTGGCAGCATAATGCAGCCAAAGTGATTTGAAACAAAGTGTAAAGCACTAGTCAGCTGTGAAATCTCCCATCATACACTGAATTGCACAGCAGTGGGATATTGGCTTCAGTGTACTTAAAATTCCAACAAGGTTAAATATTTATTCTAGCCACTGATTTAAATAAAAATGCCTCGTTGTTCTCAAGTGCAGCAAAGTGAAAGGAACCAATCCAGCCTTCCTGAAGTGTCTTGCTAATGCCACAGGAAATAAAACCCAACCAAACAAACCCCTGCACGCCCACAGGCTCTGAATTCCACTGGAAACTGGTACTTTCTCTTGAAATGTGTGGTCCAGACTGGTACTTTCTCTTGAAATGTGTGGTCCAGAGCATAAGACCTCCTTAACCTCCACTGACACTATCCCTCCTTGACTCTCTGAGCACCAAGGGATGATCTGTTCAGCAGTGGGAATAAAGTCATGATTCTGCACCTTGCCAAGCCCTGCTCCTCATGGCATTTTGCTCTTGATTGCAGGCTCTAATTGAAGGCTTATCTGAAGCAGAGATATTCCTGATGTGCCACTCCTTACTGAGTTTCTGATGTCTGCTAACATATCTGCCACTGCAGGCTGGGCAGAGGGAAAAGGGGTAGGAATTGCCACAAGAGGCTCACTTCTCTTGCTGACGGATCTTTGTGCAGACAGAGAGCCAGAAAAATGTACTGAGGAGCAGCAGATTGAGGTGGAGGAAGAAGAGAAGAGGGAGGGTGTTGTGCTTTTTCTTCTTTTTCTGCCAGATTAAATGCTCAAGACTGTATTTCTTGTTCGGACTCAGATGTTTATTAATTCTTATCTCTATTACAGTCTCACAAACTGTGAGTTCTACAGCACTTCTAGCTAACAAAGTGAAAAATGGAGCCGTATCTCTCTCTCTCTACAAGGCTTTTAAGGATAAACTGTCCAATTAAGAAATGACACCTGAATTATTTTTCTGTTTAACCCAATAACCAACTACCCATGGCCCGCAATGTGGAGTTTTCTACCCAATTATACAACACCACCCAGACCTATGAAGAAGGTGAAAAAGGACTTAGCCTACACCCTAAATCCCCTAATCTTGCTTCATATATCTTACTATATTCTAAAATTTTAAACTCTAAGTTTTCCACCATGTGATATTACACACTTCTAGTCAAACTACACACCCATAACCCCAGTGCTGTCACTCAATTTTGGAAGCCTTCTCCAAGGCCTCAGGTCAAATGCAGTGTTTGCTTGGTGGTCAGTGCCTGTCAGCACAGAAAATCTAAAGTTCTCAGTGACCAGGGTTCCAACAGGAGGGAGCATGGAACTTCTTGCTGCAAGATAGGATTTGGGGAATAAAGGCTGAATGTGAGAGAAAATATCAAGGCTTTGCTGGAGCTCTCAGTAATTTGTCTCAAATAGGCAGCACATCATGACAGGAGTTACAAGAACCTGGGGAAACACATGTAATGCACATGAGCCACCACAGCAAAATTAACGGAGATGGCAGCATAGAAAGTCTGAGAAACTTTAAAGGAATCAAATATTCATAGGCAATAGTGAAAAAAATACAAAAATCACATAAAGAACACAAATAGCATTGCCAGCCCAGCTCTAGCCTTTAAATTACTCCCACCGTGTTCAGTTGCTCTGGAAAATGCAACACAAAAACCTTTTCTGGATTATCTAAAACCAGAAGAGTATTTGGGGAGGGCCATCCTTGTACAAGAACAAACAAAACTATCTGACATTATTTCTACTGAAGCACTGCTCTTATCTCCTCTCCAAGGGAAATCAAAGATTTCCTAAGAGCACAAAATCAGCTGAAAAAATATATACTTACTCCTCGTGAAAGAAAAAAAAAAGGACATAAAGATGTTCTTTTATCTTTTTTTCCCAAAAGACATATGAGGAAGAAAGTTATAGGGCAGGTTGGGTGAAAAAGCAAGACACTATGTCTGGCAGATTTAATCTACTTAGTTTAGTAATTTTAACAAATACATTATTGATACTTGGTTTGTTTTTATTATTCACACTGTGGATTTTTTTCAATTCTTGCCTCAGGCAGCAGTAAACCATACTAAAGGGTCACACCAGCAGCTATTGTACTCAGGCAATCTACAACAACTCAAAACTGAAATATTTCCATCCAATCTGGAGTTCAAAAATGCCAGTACACTTGGGAGGAACAGAGAGGGGGTGCATTCTAAATTTGATGCTTAATGGCCTGCTCTTCACTGTACAAAAAAGGCACTTCATGCTACTTGAACACACACTACATGTACGCTGCTAAAACAAATGCTTGTGCAGCTTGTTGGACTTGATGCATCATTGCACTGCCTCAACAATTTTATGCATTAATTTTTTAAGAGGAAGCGTTTTTTCCCCCTTGCTCAGATGCTGCTTCATTTCTGTAGCAGTCATTTGCCTGGCAAGAGGTCAGCTCCATACACCCTTCTTTTTGTCCTGCAAGGGTCACAATGTGACTTATTTATTTTATGCTCCTGTAGCTATCAGCAACCAGCCAATCTACATTATTTATCTGCACTTCAGGACATACTGGAACAACAGACTTGTCAACAAAACCNAGCTGAGACACAGACTTCTTGTTCATCACAGCATGACAAGGGCCCTGGTTTATTCCTCTTTACAGCTCAGCCATCCTGACCCCAACCATTCACTGACTCTGGCTGCAGCAGCTCCTGCTGGAGGTTTCCCTTGCAGCCTCTCACTGCTGGTTATTTCCTGCTAAACTCTGACTGCAGGGATTGGTTTGCAGACTCTGACTGCAGCTTTTACCCAGCCAGACTGTGACTGCAGGTTCCAACAACAGGCTCTAACTGCACACCCAGACTGACCTCACAGCAGTGATTCTCTCTCCCCAGGATCCTCCTTCTTCTTCTTTGTGGTCCTCAAGGGTCGTTCTCCTTCATGATTGTCCCCTCAGCAGCTTAACCCACTCCCTTTTATCACACTTATTGTTATTGGATACAGCTGTGACTCGTTAGGGGTGAGGCTGAATCAGGTAATTAACACAGCTGTCGCTTATCAGGGGCCAGGTCACCTGTATTCCCTTCTCCTACAGTTAAAAGTTTGGAGTAATGGGAAAAACTGGATTAAAGCAAGACTAAGGAAAATTTGCAATTTAAAACTCTGATTTCAGCAAACTTATCTGGTTACAACAGTGCATTACACAATTCTGATGCTCTTAGCAAGATCTCAAATGCTAAAAGGTATAAAAAAACCCATTAATAGAAAGATATGAAAATAACCTTATCTCATGGAACACCCTCATCAGAACACTTTGACTAACAATCCCCCCAAGAAGCAGTTGCTTTTTAAGTCCAGTACTGGTAGCTGATCAACAAAATAACCCAGATTACATCAGATTCTTCAGTGTTTCAAAAGATCACAGCATTAATTCTCAAACAAGTATTTGTTACAAATACAATTTCTCCTAACATCTCTAATTTGCATTTCACTCACAATTATGCTTTTATTGAGTCTTGCATTCTTCAATCAAAAAGGAAATTAAATAACCAGTTAATGGCACTTGCAATTCCAGAAACTCAAATCCAATTTAGTCTCGATATGAACTATAGGTCTTATTGAACTTGTTTTAAATAGCATTTTCAACATGTATTCTGGTAAGTTGCCAGTATATTGTTGAGGTTTTTAAAATTTATTTCTAAATCATTCTATGAGCAAACATGTGCTGCTTTAGCAAGGAATGAGATTTCCTAGCACTCAGAAAGGTTTAACAAACATCAACATTTCTGGTTAGATCAACAGCTGTAAATCCAGCCTTTAAAGTAAAATAATTTCATTTTGTGAGATGCCACACTTCAGGGGAAAACACAAAGCCCAAACACACCTGTTTTTCAAGTAACTTTGAACAATATTCAAATGGAGACAGGGAAAAAGCAATGACAGAGCAAGAGACAATTACTGTAGTCAGAAGAAGAAATGTCCAGATTTGAAATGAAGGAACCGATGCTATGGTTGGTCAGATCAAGCAGCAAAGGATTTGGAAGACTAAGAAATCTCTTTTGTCGGAAAATGCAGTACAAATAAGAACCCGATCTGGACAATTTAAATGTAAATTTCTTACCACCTGTCAGACAAGTGAGATTTAAAGACCTCCACTTAAAAACCCAGGCATCTCCAAAACCTAGCCTTAAAGTGAAAATTGACCTCCCACCTCAATTTCCTTGTAAATGTGGCCACGTGGCCACAAAATGGGCTGCTTATTCCAGCACTTGATTAAATTTAGGTTATGTGTATGATCAGCATGAGATGACCCACACTACCCCTGGGGAAAAACCACGATTTCAGGACAGGTCCATGCCACAGTCAAACACAACTAGTCCTCTTGGAAACACGACATCCCAGAAAAATTAGCAGAAGGGATATGGAAAAGCATTAAATGCACTCCATGGAGAAACAAATGAGGGAAAACAGAAGATTTTTAACTGTGGCAAATGAAAAAAAGAAGTTGTCAATTCCAAAGAGCTTCTACATCATCAGAAATGATGTAAGACTTAGAATNTTATATATAATAATATATAACATAATATATAATCTAATAGTAAGATAGGCAGGATTTTCTGGGTGTTTGATGGTGGTGGTTTTGGCAGTTTTTGATAAAACAAAGTGTCTTTTAAATACCTGCATCTAACTTGTGCTAATGAGATGATACTGTCTTTAAATGCTGAACATTACAGACAGATAATTCAGGATTGGACTGAAGTCCACGGTTATCTCCTGGTGTTTATTGTGTGGATATTTAGATTTATAATGAAGGAAAAGAGAGTTTCATCATCAGCCCTGACATTTTTGGGGAAGAGAAGAGCCTTACAATTTAGATTTAATGCATTTAGTAGGCAATGACAAAAACAAGCAATGAATACAGAGTAACCTAAATAGCACGGATAGTACATTAAAAGTTACAAAATTAAGGCTACACATGAAATTCAGACAGAACCATTTTGTTTAGTAAGTAGAAAATCAGTGAAATATGTTGACACGAAGTCATAAAAACAAATAATAAAAATAAGTAGATTAAAAAAAAACAAACTGTGGAGGTAAGGGAAAATTTAAGACATCAAGAATGATAAAATGTGGAGCCAAGGCTGAAATGTATTCAGTACAAATATCAAGGTGACCTCCTCCTAGCAGAAAATTTTGATACCACAAAACTTCAATAATTTGTGAAAATTGGTCTATCAAGCAAACATAACTCGTTATCAAATGCAATTTTTTAAAAGTAGATAATTTCTTGAAATCATATGCAATTTAAACTTAATATATATTTATGAACTTTAAGCCTATGTTTTATTGGCATTAGCGCTGATGGAGAAACACTTCTACTTATTCCTTTTCAGAAAATGCTCAGCTTAGTTAAGGTCAGCATAAATGCCACATAATCAACATAGAAAACTCAGAAGAAGGTCAACGACCAGGAAAGAGTCTTGAAAACATGGAGCAAGTTAAGAAAGGGTTTGGGAGCTAATTCTTTACCATCAAATGTCAGAAATT
The DNA here is from genome assembly GCA_013399915.1 of Illadopsis cleaveri. Lineage (NCBI taxonomy): Eukaryota > Metazoa > Chordata > Aves > Passeriformes > Timaliidae > Illadopsis > Illadopsis cleaveri. Next base: position 177,348 of record VXBB01015725.1, on the reverse strand, counting down.
CCACAGCCAGGACATCACTGACTGCCCTTAGTAAGACAATTTTGAATATGCTGGCATTATTCCAGAAATTCAGGGCCAGAGTAGTCACATATTCCCGCATCACTTGTGCAGAATTTTGGAAAATATCAACTGAAAATACCTGTGGGGAGTTACACTGGAATTTGTCAGCTGTGCATTCTCTAACTCTTGGCCACCAGTCAGGGTAACTACAGTCACTGCTTCTGTTCACCTACTGTCAATAAAATGGTGACAACTTCACCAAACTACGCAACTGAGAGACNCCCAGAAAAATTAGCAGAAGGGATATGGAAAAGCATTAAATGCACTCCATGGAGAAACAAATGAGGGAAAACAGAAGATTTTTAACTGTGGCATATGAAAAAAAGAAGCTGTCAATTCCAAAGAGCTTCTACACCATCAGAAATGATGTAAGACTTAGAATCAAGCTTGGGGAACAGCTTTGGCCAATGTGATTTCCATTAATTTTATCAAAGCGTCCTCGCTACACATACAATTACACTCAAGAAAGTTCACTTTATCATGACAGCTGCACATCTCCAGGTTGTGAAAAATACCATTGCAATATTGAGTTGGGTTGGGATTGTTTTCAGTGAATTATTGCTATGCAGACATCACCCTTCATAGTTCAGTCTTCCTCACAACTCTGGGAACAGAAATCAGTAAAAACAAAAACAAACAAACAAACAAAAAACAAACAAGAAAACCCCCCCAAAAAACCCAAACAAAA
>VXBB01015725.1:153808-173624 GCA_013399915.1 Illadopsis cleaveri | reverse complement strand
TGAAGCCACATGGCTGCTGCACAGTTTCAGAAAATACATAAGAAGAGAGAAGAAAGTTAAGCAAACATCTACCAAAATTTCCAAAGTTCTCTACACAGCTGTCAGAGTAAATAATTTTCTTTAGGCTGCCACTGTTTTCCTTTCCATCTGGAATCAACTTGCCTCCTGTTCCCAGGGACAAAATCAGAGTCTGTGTGAACCTGTAACCACCCAGACCTGCCAGCAATATTAACAGAATCGTGGAATGGCTTGAGTTGGAAAGGAACCCTTATATAATCCAAATTTCAACACCAAATCTTTGCTGGTTTTTTGCAGTAGTCATAACACATCCAGCCAAACCAAGGAGACATTTTGGTTCCCAAAAACCACTCCACACACACAATCCAGGTTGTTCTCTCTTCAAGCCAGGATCTTGCAAACCACAGTGACTTTTCCTCCTCAGGACTCACCCAGGAGCTCATGTCCCACCTCGGTGATGGATGGGGTGTTGGGATGCTCTCCAAAACCTTTATCACACCCGCCAAACCCCGAGACCGAGAGTGCACAGTTTGTTTATGGGATGTGCTGGTGACAGGCACAACAACAAGTCCCCTCATTGAGTCAAACGGGGGAATTGAAGGATTAGTCTGTCATGCCAGACCAGGGCCTCATTTTTCTTCTGTGCTACGCGGGTCACCCCCTTCCCTCAGCCTGCATTTGATCATGATTAATTCGTCAAGGCTGGCTGTAGCATGGAAATGAAGAAATGGATTGCCAATTACAGTTATCTTCTCGCAGAACCCCCCTTGAACCAGCCCTTTTCTGCAGCAGTGACGGCTCAGGAATAAACCAAACGCAGCTCTATTGAGCAGAAGCCTGACCCAAAGTGTGTTTTTAAAGCTCCCCCTGCCCAAATCAGCTCTGCAGTGTAAATGGTTGACTTCTATCCTGCCTGCCTGGCAGGCATAAAAAGCCCGTTCACATTTGTTTTCGTAGTTAATCCGTTCTGAATTCCTGACTCAACACTCCTCAACAAAAAGGTGCACATTTGTTTCTGCAAAACTCACCCTGAATAAACCTGAGGGGGAATTTAACATGTATACAATTAATGCCAAGTAAATAAACCTAGCAATGATTCTGATATGCTCAGAAGCTCTGGAAAAGATTCGAACTTTCTCCTCAACAGAAAGGTAAATTCTGACTCTTGCTGCATTTCCGCTGCAATAAGCCTCATGTGCTCTTACTAGCTGTGTAATATTTCATTGATATAATAAACTAGCTTAAATTGAATAATCAGATTCTGATAGATTAATTAAACAGGAAACAATTCCACAACAACCTGATATTTTATTAATAATTATTAGCATTGAATTTGAGTAACAACAATGCAGTCCTGGCAATGCATGAATGCAATTTGTGTTATTTACTGATACAATCGTCAGCAAGTTACTTGAGTTACATAAATTCGAAGCATGTGTATAAATCTAACTTTTCATTGCCTCAGAAATTACCGGTTAAAAAGCAAATCCCTTTTTCCACCAAAAAAATAAAAATAATCAGAGCATTGAATAGAGGCTTCCTTCCATTGTTGTAATTCATGGTATTTTATACGATTTTCTGGCACATCACACCTTGAGACAGAAGACAGGTGAACATTTTGTGGCACACAACATCTCTAAATGCACTCCCAAGCCAAAAAAGGCACAACTAACTCTCTTCCAGGCCCTTCCATTAACCCAGCTGCCAGCACAATCGGCGGTGTGCAGAGCTGCAGAATACATCTTATAAACAGGATTCTGGCTTGGAAATAGGATTAGTCATTCACTACACAGAGTCATTCAGCTCTGCTATTCTGCCTCAGTGGCAGTTGCCCTTTCCAGTGATAGATGGCAGCTTCCCCAATTTAACAAAAGATGCAGGGAAAAGGACAACACAGTGAGCGACCCTCAGAGGCAGCAACACCTTCAGCTTGACTTTCAGGTACTTTGATGAGACTCAGAATAGCAGCTCCGTTCTGCTGATCCTTTCTTTCATTTCAGGAAAAAGATATTTGCCCTACCTGCAATACATTTTTTTTTACCTTTCACAAGGCACTTAAAAGTCTCCATATTCTCATACACACTTCTTCCAAACTCTGTGGAATGACCAAAGTTAAGAACAAGAGATGACTTTGGGAATGTAAATTTATGTATATGGCAGCTTTGTGTGTTTGCACTGGAGTCGCATTAAGGATCTCCAACCCTGATTAGGACTATTACAATAGATATTACATAAATAAACAATAAGAGAGAATGTCTGCTGTGAAGAATAGAAAGTAGGACAAATAAGGCCCAGCATCATAATATTCTGTGGCCAGACCACAGACAGACCCCCTGCATTAAAAACTAAGGAATTAATGGGAGGCTTTCCTGAGGCAGTTACTATCTAATGCAGCCACAGAAGTTCAAAAACATACCAAAGGCCAACACCTTTGTGGTAGAACTATTTGATATCTGTGACACCACAAATATTACTCCTACTCAGGTGTGTCAGGGCTTTTAAAAGCTCTGCATGGACACACAGACAAAGACTTGCACTACTATTCTGTCCTCATAGAACGAGCTTTGAGCTGTGAGTGAGACTCAGCTGGATACAGAGTCACAGGATCTCTCAGGCTGAAAGGGAACCATGAGGCTTATTGAGTCAGACTCTCTGCTCCTCACAGGACTACCTAAAATTAAACCATGGGACTGAGGGCATCCTGTTCATCAGGCTTCATGGCAGCTTCCTTCTGTTTATGTTTCTAAACTCCAGATAAAACAATTGCACGGTATTAAAATGATTGTGGGCGATCATCTGGGAATAGAACTCTTGCCATGGGTGAGCTTTTTGTGGCTGCTGAAGTATACAGGGTGTGTGGGGTGACTAAGATTACATACAGGACCAGTTATGCCACAGTGCACAGGTAAATGAAATCACTGCTAAGATGTGGGCAGGCATGAAAAGGGTATTATTATAATGACTATGTTTTCACACTGCATCTAATCATGAATATGGTTAAAAGACACCCACAACAACACGGTAGAATTCACTAATGGATTGTGTTCCAAGTTAAGTTTTAGAGACATGCTTTTTCCTGGGGCAAGGGGCAAGATTACATCAGAGAAAAAAATCTGGATAGCAATAACTGGGCCTTTTACCAAGAAATATTTTATACTTCATGAATCATCTTAAAGTAATGTCTCTAGGATGAGGTCCATGCAGCTTTGTTCTCTTACTTCAATTCATTTCTTAACAAATTAGCTTCAAAGAGCTTTAGCTTTTCTGGAGTGTAAAGGCACAGAGCAAACACATCAGATTATCTTGTTGACATCAGCCAAGAAGATTTAGAAAAGAGAATTAAGTGATTCTGTTGGTATACAACAATATGGAGTTTTAACTTTCATCACGGTAATTGAGACATTCCTAATTCTTTGAACAGAAAACCACAAACACGAAAGCAAATAACATATCTGACCAGCTGAAGCCTTGTTTATAATTTCTGCAATATGCTTCCTAAATACCAGAGAACTTTTCCAGCCTCTTTATGCTTTACAGGGCAGTTACCTGACAAAAAAAAAAAAAAAAGACAACCAAAAAAAACCACCAAAAAAACAAAAAGGGGAAAGTGCCCAAAGCTCAACGTGTTTTTGCTGCCTTTGGAGATGTTTTCCTCAGCAGCCTGGAGATACCTACAGAGCTCACTGCAAAAGCAACTTGAGCCATGCTAGGAGCTTCAAGATGGAAAATACTATAAATAAAAACAAAAAAAACCAATTGTTTCCGGCAGAGTAAATCCCAGGCAGTGAGGTTAAAGAGGGTGGGCAGCTGCAAGATTGAAAGCTGCAATGATGTAATAATATATATCTGATATAAATATGGCTGAAATGTAAATATATATAAAAAATATAATTTTAAAAGGAAAAAGTAACTACATAGACTTTCATTTCTTCCTAAAGAAAGGAATAGAATGTCTTCCTAAAGAAAAGAAGGAACATGGAAAAGACTAAAAGAGAGGCCATGAGGCAACTGACTATTCAGTGAACGGTCCAAGCTTACAAAGGGAAATTTTTAAGGACAGTCACTAAATGCCATTTGAATGAAGGACAAGACTTGTCCTCCACTGTTCAGGGGAAATGCTGCAAATTGCACCAGTCAGCAAGACCTTCAGAACAGATAAAATTCTAGATAGTCAAACTACATTATCCATAAAAAGCTAATTTCCACTGAAAAAGAGAGCTTATTAATTCTCTCGTCTGGAATCAAGTTAGAGCTTCTCCTTGCTAAATACATCACATGAATGTTAATTTTAGACTGCTGAGAGCTCATCAATTTACACTTCCCTGTAATAATTTTTTTAGTATTTAAATTATGGGAAGACACCAATTAGTATCATGGACACCACACTGTCTGAAATAAGAACACTGTTAAATAATGCATGTTACAAATTTTTATACAAGTAGTAATTAGATTTCTAGGATTACTTGAATATTATAATAGCAATTTCATAGCTGTTACCATTATTTTTTAATAATAATCTATTTAACTGGTGATCAGACCCAAAAGAAGTGTCAAAGAATGAGTTCTCATATATCTTCATTTTTGCAAACATATTACATTATGCCAGTTACGGGGCAAATAACAAAACGCAATTAACTCTCAATGAGTTACAAGAAAGGTCTTTTAAAACAACACAGTGCCAAAAAAGTTGATGTGGTCTGAGTTGAGGGATGAGGAGCTGCTGATCAAGTTTAAAAATTAGCTTAGTTATGAAAATGTTCTTAATAGGAACTTTTCTTATGTGGCCTAACGGATTGTGGGGTTTTTTTACCACAAAGAATTTATATGATAACATCCATTTTCCTGGATAACCTCAACTGACATCACACTACCCAAATCCTGATGATCACAATAAGCATCAGGCCTTTTTAATGGTGACAGGAGCTCAAAGCACCAGACTGGAGATAAATATGAAGCACTTATTACACATTTGTGTGTAGTAGCTCTGAAAAATTTACAGCTGACTCCTTCCTTGGAAAGGTGACAGTGCAAGCCTTATTAGAATTGCTCATTAAAGAAACATCTATCCCAGAAGTGAAATGCTGACAGAAAAATGAGGAAAAAAAAAAACCACACAGATGAGAAAGATGGAAATAGATGGCCTCAACCTTTAACCCCGTGTCAGGAATTTATTCTGCCTTTGGAAACATTTGGTTTAGTCTTCTGACTCAGATTTTCCGAGGGCTTTTATAATCCTTCAGCAGAACACCTGTTGGTTAATCCCTTGTTATAATCTACCCTGGTTTACCCCATGAGGAGAAGAGCTGCTGGATTTGCTCCCAGCCCTCTGTGGCAGGAGGAATCACTCCTTGGACCCTGAGGACGACAGACTGGTGACACAAGACACAAGGACATCTTCCCCAAAATCTAAAGAGGATCTAAGGACCTCTTCCCCCTAAATCTAAATCATTTTTCTGTGCTCCCCTCCCTGCATCCTCCCTTGAGAACAGATTATGTGCTTCTATTTCCTATACACACAGCCTTGTTTACTCTACTTTTTATTTTCTTTTCAGACTTCCCTTTAGCAACACACAGCAAATAAAACTGCAATGTTTTGCCATGACCAAAAGCTACAAGTAAGCCTCAGTGGCCTGATTCTGCAAGCAGTGAGATTTACTCCAATGTAATAATGATGTTTAAAAATGTGGTGAAACTGTGCATTTCCACCACCTAAATCACCAGAGATGTTCTGCACTTCCGTGGCATTTGGTCTTTTTTCTCTCTGTGTTTTTAAAATTAATGCAAGTATAAATTCATAAGAAAACTAACACCTTCCTCAATCTTTCTTCTCCAAAAGGATAGAGGACATAATTTTCATGAAACCAAGCTAAGGAACAACATACAGCTATATTGATGTAGAGATATAAATATAAACCAATTGGAGAATTCAGAGTTTCATCTTTCTCCCTCTGCTTTATTTCTTCTTTTTTTTCCCCTCTCCCTTAAGTTTAAAATAACATTTAAATGCTAGTTTTTGTTGTCTAAGAGCAGCTTATGTTGCCAACATCTCAGAACAAAGCCAAACCCTGTATTACTGTAAAGTAACAGTAAGGAGGTAACACACAGGTGTGCACAGACCACAACATCTTCAATTCCTTCCATATGTAGCTTTTCCTACAATCATCTCTCCACATATTTGTGACAAAGATGTAAAAAATCTCTGAAAAAGTTTTCAAAAATTCGATGAAAACAATGCCACAGTTTGTGGAGAGCTTCTTAGTGAGGTGCTGTTCCAGAAAATCTACTAAGGAAAGTGGCAATTCCCTCTTCCTCTTCTGGAGGTGCCTCAGACATAATGGGACACTAATTAAGGGGAAACCAGACATGTAAATGGTGATCCACTGGTAAAAGAGGAGAACCTGACACACTACAGCCTAAACCAGCATTTTGTACCCTCTGAACTATACATTTGTCTATAGATTTTTTTCATCCCTTTTTGTAATTTTTTTCCAAACAGATAGTAAAATTGCTTTAATAAGGAAAAAGAGCCAAAATGCAAGAAAATTCCTAAAAAATTGAACTGGCCTGGCTTATGTTTGTGTGTTACCAAACAGCTGCTGAGGATGTGTGCAGCTTGATATTCCAACACCACCCTAATGCCATGGGAGGGATGTAAATCCTCAGTCCTCCTCCCAGAACAGTTTTATTTGGGAAACTTCACGCTCTCGGTATAAACAAAAGCATTTATTGCAATAGAAGAGAATAACCCAGGGATCCACAGGGATATAAATCTTCACCACCTTTGCTTTCTTATTATTTGCATCCCTATTATTTTTCTTTTTTATTATTATTATTAAGAACTGATTAGCAGTTCTTAAGCTTATTAGAGGTGACAGGGATCTTTCAGGAAATTAGATTAGGGATTTGGGATCTCGTAGGGATTTTTTTTTTTTTTCCCAGAGTTGCCTGTGGGCAGACTTTCCCTTGTTTTTAGTCCTTACATTTAGCATTGGTTGCTTTCTATGTCATTTTTCAAAGATGGAATCCCTCATTAGAATCAAAGTTCTAAATCAAAGTGGGTTTGTTGCCAGCATTCTTTACACAGGAGCACATGAAAATCAAAGTTTTGATTACTGGCACATCAATTGGCCTCCTCAAGGCTGTAAATTGTTCCAGCTGAAACATCCACAGCTTGATGGGTGGAGATGGAGCAGCAGGAAAGTGTTTGGAGAGGAGGGAAGACTTTTCCTCTATCCAACACTCTTCCCATGAAAACCAACCTGCCCTTTGCCAAGACCTCAGGAAAAGCCTTGCTTGCTTGTTTCTTCCCAGATTTCCTTTTCATGGGAGTAAAAGAGTGCTCTGCAGTGATGAAAACAAGAATGGGCTGCTCCCCAGAGAAGTGTGGATGCTCTGTCCTAATGGCAAGGGTGAAGGTGAGCAATCCACACATCTACAAGAGTCTGGAGCAGAACTCAATCCAGATTCTCAAACTGGATGTACTCAGTCGATCCCTTGCAAATTTCTGTACTTTTTGTAGGAGAAACTGAGTCCTCAGCCAGGGGTTTCTGAAGGGAAAGAACTTGTTTGTATGGATCCAAGATGAGGAAACAACAAGCATGTTCCTTCTATAATGTGCTTTTTTTTTTTTGGGCATTCCAGTGTTATGTGCACAGCACAAAGATACCCTGATCACCTTGGCCACCACGCGACGCTGAGCCACTTTTTCATCTAGACACTGCCTTTATCTAAAGGAATTTCCACAGATAAAGGGGAAAAGCCCAACAAAACTAAAAATACTAAAGCAGAGTTTTGTGGGGTTTGAGTGTATTTTACATTGCAAACACATCACCACCCACAGTGTCATTTTAGCAATGCAACTGTAATCAAACATGCTGGAAAACACTGACACCTGAAGCCAGATGCAGGGCTGCCTGTTTAATTATTGCTCTCAGGCAGTGCAACTGAAAGTCTAGAAAGAAGAGAAGGATTTTTTTTATTTTTTTTTTTTAAATTGAGGAATAGAAAGTATTTATTAAAATGTAAACAGCACAATCAATTAGAGGTTGTATTCCCCCCCGCAAAAAAACCCAAAAAGCAACCTCAGAAAACCAGAGCATCTTAGCACAAATGCAACAGTGAAAACAGCAAATAATTACAGAAAAAGCATCTGCCACAGTGTTTCTGTAATGCTACAGCTGCCTTTGAGAAAATCATTGAAAACCTCACATCAACTCAAGATTCCCATCAGAGATCCTTCCCAACTTTCTCAAGGAACCACATTTCTCACCTGCTGAGACTTTTCTTTTAACTTGGCTAATTCTAAAATAAAGTGAACTATTATTATTATTATTTGTACTTCCCACTGACTAGTAATTCCCATATATTTACAGCATGTCTTGCTTGATTTTCTAAAATAGTAACAAAAATGTATCTATGTAAAAGATCAAGATTTAAGCCAATGAGTCAAAGACTAAATTGCAAAGCTTGCCTCCAAGTTCAAAAGGGGGACCAAAACTGAGAAATGAGGCAGAGATTTATCTGAAACCAGATTTATATTCAGCCCATTCTAGTGCTCGTGGAAATGGCATTTACATGTTCTTCTGCAGCAATGGAAGTGTAGTTCAGGTAGGAGGGAATACAGCACCCAAATTCAACTGGTTTTTACCTTCTGAAGCCTATTTCAGATTTACAATCATCAAAAAAAATTAATAAAAGGTCCTTGAAAAAGAGGGAACAAGCCTAAATATTTCTGCCTTCCTTTCTCCCTTCCTGAATCTGAACTATCTAATTAGTCAAAGCTAAAATTATCTTATCTAACAATTACTATATATTATGACTTAAGTCATGCTACATTGTTACATGATAATGGGTTTTTTAAAAAAAATTATTGCTGTTTAGCATAAAATCCTTGAATAGTTTGGTTGGAAGTGACCTTAGAAATCATCTGGTTCCAGTCCCCCTTGGGACACCTTTCACTAGATCAAGTTATTCAAAATCCCATCCAACCTGATCTTCAACAGTTCAAGGGATGGAGCACCCACATGTTTCTTTAAAACATCCTTATTTTAAAACCTTTAAATTGTGTCATTAATCAAACCTACAATCACTTATTGAATCTAAATGGAAGAAAAATCAGCATAGGTTACTGTTTAAGGAAAAAAAATCCCCTCCCTGTTGTACTTTGCATGTTTTCTCAAATTTCTCTTTGTTTTTTCCTAAATATTGAACTGCTTGGTTTTTTCCTCCTTCAAATATCATGCTCACTTCTTTCACAATGCCAACCAAAAAGCCAGCTGACTGTTAGTGATGGATTACCTTATGATTACAGCAAAGCAAGAGACTCACAACAACAAGTTTCCTTCCAGCTCCTTCAGGCCATGTAAATTTGCATGTAAATTAATAAACTAAAATGGTGGAAGCAAAAACTCAAGGGAACTAAGATAATTGCCTGTTACTCTAGAAAGCTGGATTATTTTTTGTTTTGTTTTGGGTTTTTTTTTTGTTTTTTGGGGTTTGTTGTTTGTTTTGCCAGTCTTGGTCATTGTGGCATCTTTCTTCTGGATGAAAAATTTTGCCAGATCCCTATTTTTTTCCTGTTTAAGAGTTCCTGCAGAAGTGTAATCACAGTTGCAGGTCTTGGCTCACAGGGCTCTAAGGGTTCTGGCTAAAGGCTGCACAACAGGATCCCACATCCCAGCATCCAGTCACGGCCAAAGGCTTTGGGTCTGTGTTATTTAACACAGCACAAATCCATTGGTGAGACAAAACGACTGATGAGACATCAGATATGAAATATCACTGCTTGAAAAACAAAGAATATGGGACATCAAAGGTGTGTCTTACCGTAAATTCCAGTTGAAATACAGGGAAAGGCCTGTAAAACAAATGAAAGGGAAAAAAGAAATTAGTGGGAGTTCTGTTTACCATACTTTTCATCAAAACTGAGAGTGTTTTTAAGTGCCTGTTTTTCAACACCCAGAGATTATATATTGTAGCATTCACTGATACAGCAGTCAAATCACAGGCATTCTCATGTCACTATATGAAACATATTCCATATGTTTTCCTTGCTTGCCACATTAATAAAGCTGCTTTCTTTTCCACATCTTGAGCTATAAGCAACATCTGAACACAGATTCATTCTTAAAACTGCCTTTTGAGCTGAAATTTAATGCTATAAGCTAAAAATGAACACCATAAGCTACTACAGTAGCAAAAATAAAAAAAAAAGTCATAGCATCTGGGTAGAGTTAGACTATGTTTCTTCATCAGTAAAATAAGCTTGGCCAGCTTAGACTGTGTTATGCCTCTTTGCCATGGCCTCATTCACTATAATCTCCTTTTTTGACTCAGTTCTTAACCTCAGTTCTTTCAGACCTGGGGTTTATGGTGTGACCCCACACAGCTGTAATGCTACATGCCAAAGGTTTGCAAGCTGGTGCAGGGGGAGGAACTGGAAAACGCTGGTGAAAAAAAAGAGCACATTTTTGGGACAGCTTGGACATCAAAGAATACACATCATGCAACAAGAAACATTGCAGACACTGCGCCAGCACGAACAATAATTTACATTTCTGCTAAGCTGTCTGTGTTGTCTTGAGATTTGCATTTCTGTGAGCCAGAGTCGGTTTTCCACCAGGAAAAAAACACAAAGCTGTTGTTTCAGGAGAGAGGCAATTTCCTTCGTGTTCAGCTGATATGTGATATCACCCTTGCCTCCCACCTCTGGACTGACAGCAGACACAGCTTTAAGGTATGAGAGCACCTGGGACCAAAGGCTCAAATATCCACCCCGAGGCTTCCTCCAGATCCCCCAGCAATGAGTCATCATACAAAAGAAAGAAATTCTTCTTTGCTTAATCGCACAGGAAAACATTATTCAGAGCTAATGCTTGCTTTATATTTAACCAGGGAATTAATTAGGGAATGGTGATTAAGAAAGGAGAGGTCTAATGGAAAGAATACATCCTCCCCTCCCCTCTGAAAATACTTAACTAAAATAAAGTGGAGGAGAATTATAGTCTCATTCCTTCTCATAGCCACTACAGCTTACATCCTGAAAAGTACTTAGCTTTGTAGTTTGTACCCAATAAATCACAAGAATCAGCTCTTTAAAGAAATGAAGAATAGAGCAGAAAAAAGAAAAAAACAACTACCATATGGTTACAGAGCTCAGGCTGAAGTGGCAACAGATACTTCAGCAACCAGAGAAAAGCATAAAGGACGATTTCGTCCAGTTTAGAAAAAGATCTTGAAATTCACCACTGTTGCAGTTCCACATGTTAAGAGGTAATTGCTCCAAACAAGTGTTTTGTTTTCTATTCTTTGCTGAATTTGAGTAACAGTATGGGACTTGGATGTTCATCTGCCTCAGAAAACGAGTAATGGAGTATTTATCCATGGTTCCTTCTCTTACTGGGCCCACAACCAGGTAAGGAGAAGCAGCTCTGCAGCACCTCCAAAACTCCATCAGTCCCATGGCTCCTTGGGCAGCACCCCACATGGTGCCTATGGGATCTATAACTTCAGATCCCCACCTGCAGGAGTTCAGAACTTGTACACAACTAACCAATATGACTGAGCAGAAGCCATTTATTCTTTACATCAAGCTAAATTTATCCATTCTAAGTCTACTGTTTACGTGATCATGTATTATTTGATTGGAGTGTCCACCCTGCAGGAAATATGACTGGTTACAGTTTATTGCTTCCTGGGCCTTTTATCTAGTTCTTGAATTCTTGCTGTTTTGTTTCTTAGGCTCTTCTTATTTTAGGTACTATTTACGCCTCAGTAAGCTTGATGAATTCTAAAGGGTTTAACAGGAATAACTACAAGCAATTTGACTAGAGCACATTATGGCCTAAGTTGTTGAGATACATTCCTACACTCAGGTGTGACAAAGCCACCCCCCGGGGGGACTTGAGCTGGAGTGGCTCTGCAGCCCTGGGGCTCCCCCCAGGTCACTGCAGATCCATCAGGGCTGCAAAGCAAAGGGCTCTGAGGGAAGATCCTTAGGGCTGTAAAAGACCTCTAAGATCCCCCAGCCCATCCACTAAATGAACCTCCTTAAAGCCCTGACAGGGACCTTGATGGGATGTACAAGACTGGCTGCTGCACCGTGGGACAGGCTCAGCACAGGCTGCCAACATCTGGCACCACAGCTGTGTATTGGGATGCAAGCACCCGAGGGCTCCAGGGGAACAAGGGCTTCCTTCTCATCTTTGCTCAGAGAGAGAAGAGGAGAAGTGCATTTTCAGCACTGCATGGCAGCCACTTGTCAAACCTGCTCATCTCCATTCACAGAATAACGTGCTCTGAGGCTGCTCAGCCAGCTCTGGCTGGGAATTGGTGTGTTGTGTGTGTTTCTGAACACTTCAAAAATTACTGGGTAGGCACAATCATTACCTTGCTTTCAGTTTCTGTCATGCAGCTGAAACGTATCTGGAATGGAGCTACAAGACTGTGTAAAATCCCATCAAGTCCCTTTGGAACGTGGGCCTGGGCCATAACTCAGATGAGCTCTGCCCTCTCCCTCATTCAGAGATGATCACAGCACATAACCAGCAGATGTAATTTTGTAAAATGTGACAGTGCTTTTATTCATTCAAGAAAGACCCATGCCCGGGATCACATATCAGCCGTGTTTCCTCTTGGCTCCTAGGGAGACAATTTAGTCTAGATGCCAGGTTGAAATTACTGGCAGAGCAGCAATGGGGAATCCAGAGCAGTAATGGGGAATTCACAGCATGGCTATCAACATACCACAATATTTGGCTTATGGACAAAAGATGTTAAGGTTTCTAACCTTTTCTGTGCATAATTAATAACTTAATTATATATCTGATTTCAATTTTTTTCAAAAAAAGCCATTTCACAGTAGGTAACATTCATTTCTATTTCCACAATAAAAACGTTTCTCATCTTAATTTGCTGCTGGTAGTCACTATTTATTTATGAACCCTTAATTTCTTTGCTACCAAAATAGCATGCTTGCTTTATTTGGGGACTAATAAGAAATGCTACCCTGATAGCACTCAAAACAGATACAACTCTGAAGTTAAACACAAGAAACAAAGGCAGGAGCTTCCTAGTACTCTTGTGCTTTTGCAATCAGCTGGAGAAAGAGGCCAAATTAAATCAGTTCTGTGAATACTGCGAGACTGAAATTGATTTAATTCCTGCAGGAGAGGATGTGGGCGCTCAGCCTCTGGTTCTTTTTAATCCAATGTGTCTTTACCAAGGCTACAGCAGCAGTGCTAATTAGGATGAAATGTAATGCAGCTTTATGAGGAACATTTACAATAGTCACCATGTGGAGGCCAAGTTGGACTCCAAGACATTTCAGTAAGAAGGGCCAGGGTATTTAAACACTTGAGGGCTTTATCTACATCAAGGGGTTCTAGTTCACACTGAGCTGCAATGTATTAACTGTTAAAACATGAGATGAATACAATTGCTGAGTCTACATGACCAGATGCCTCCCTCTGCAGCCACAGCTCCTAATTGCTTACACAGAGCAAGGACTTGCTTCAAATTAAGCACTTGGCATTCTGAAGTGTCATTCCCAGTGTCATTTCTGCCACAACCAAGCCATATGTATATGCAAAGTAAGCACTTTTCTTCCAGCACATAACACAGCAGACAAAAATAATACCAAACACAAATCCTTCTCTGACTTCACTGCATTGTCTTATGAAGAGAACTAATTCTCCTGCTTGAGAACCATTCCTTCATGCACCTTGCACCACTGATATTCCTGTCCATCAGCCAAAGCTCCTAAAAACCTCATGCACCTTAGATGCTTTCCAAAATAACATGCTATATAAAAACATTGAACTCCAAAAAACACAATAAAACTATTAACTTCAGGGACTGTTGTACATCCTTTGCTGCACAAACTATTCACAAGGCACCCACACACATATTTAAGATCAATAACATCAAACACTCAGAGAAGTTTTGCTGCTGTTACTAGATCAAACTTATAAATCAAATGATTTTATAAACCACTAACTATAATACTATCCTTTTGCCTTTTAAAAATCCTTATACTGCTACCTGGAAGAAAAATAAATTAAAATCTTACGCTATTTTCCAGCCTCTCTCCTGAAATTAATTCTCTTTTGGTCATAATTCTGAACTCTAACTTAGCAAACAACAGATTTTGGAAATAACTATCATTCAAAGAAAATGCTCCATTCATAAATAGAGAATTCCAGCATAATTCTCTATCCTGAAGGCAAAGAGAGGAAAAAAAAAAGGGGAACAATTGAATATGACCAGCTCAGTTTTCATTACAGACAATATTAACATGTTTGTTATGTCTTTAAAGAATAAAAAAAAGCAATTATCACCTCAAAAATAATCCATGTCTTGAACACAGCACGTCACATGCAAGCTTTTAGGCATTTGCACAAGTAATCAAAAACTTCAACCAAATGACATTCATTCAACAATGAGTGTGGTGAAAAAATATTGAGGAACGACTACTAAGAATTAAAAATTCTTTTTAGCATCTGTGTATTCTAACTTGACATGAATTTAAGATAGACTTTTAAAGACATTGAAACCAGATGCTACAACCTACACAAGGCAATAGAGCATTGTAATCTGGAGCATTGTAATATGGAATTAAATTAAGATGGTTCACTACTTGAGGAATCTCACCAGATTTTTAATTTTAAATTTTTCAAATTTAGAATCTTACAGTAATTAAAAGCCATAGCTCAATAACTGCCTGGATAAAAGTCTGGACTGAACTTGGGTCAAATAATTTGATTTCTCCACATATAAACTCAGTTGTGGGGTGAGGTTTGCCTGTTTTATTTTCCTAAACTATTTGAATATCTGTAGTTAAAGTGAAAAAACTTATGGGGGAGCTACAAATAAACAGCTTGGAACGTATTTTAAAAATCATCACATGTTTATATTTAGAAATACTGAGCTATGAAACTCAACTGCTCAAAGCAGCGACACCTACAGCTGGTCACCAAGGACCATGGCCAGGTAAAGGTTGGAGTATCTCCAACGATGGAGACCCTTCCATGTCTGTGGGCAACCTCTTCTGCTGTTTGTCCAACCAGAGAGTGAGTCAGTCAATTCTTGTGTTTAAACACCAGCTCTGTGTTGTCTGGAGACTCCCCAGGGTGCTTTGTTCCCCATCAGCTGAGTCACTAATGAAGAGTTTTAATAGCATTGGCCCCACAGTCAGCCCTTGGGGTACATTACCAGTGACTGGCTGCAGCTGGACCTTGTGCCACCACCCTGTAAATCCCAGCAGCTCAGCTAGTTTTTAGTCCACCTTCTGCACAGTAAAAAAAACAAAAAACCCCCCAGAAACACAATAATTTGGCTTATAAGACAGCATTTGCCTAGGATGTTTAGAAGCCATTGCAGCTGAAATACCAATTAAAGCAGCAAAAATGGAGATGATAAGGAAAGAATAAAATATCAAATGCAAATTTAGAACAGCTTTATTCATTTTTTTTCTTTCTATACCATCCTGTGCCAAAGCAGGCTCGAAATGAATGACAAACTGATTTTGAACCACATCGGTGATGTGCTTTCAGCCCCAGTAGAGAACAGCTATGAGTTTCCTTCATGCTGAAGAGCAAGAAATTAAAAATCCTTCTTCCTTTTTCAAGAACAGAAAGGAACATTCAGCTACGTGCCCCGCATTGCATCAGCCTCATGGTGCTACAGAGCAGCTTCTAGGTTTGCCTCTAGAGTCCCTGAACTCTGAGTGTCTCATTACTTTGAGGAGAGGAGCTTGAAGATAGAAATTCCTTAACAAACAATGCAGATACAGCCCTTATTACTATTTTTTTTTTTTAATTAAAGTTATGGACTATTTTCTGAAGAGTAATAATACTGTTTAATCATATTAACTTAAAAACACCTATTGTATTAAGGGATTCCATTCCCTCAGCCCGACAGGGCACCTGCACAGGAGGTTTTGGGCATGTCTTCCTGTCTTGGGTTGCAAATGCAAGATGTATTCTATTTCCCATCTGTTGAAACCAGTTAAAGAGGTGTTTTTTCTTTGTCTCATAACTCTGTGGGGGAGGGAAGAGGTGTCTNGTTTGCTTTTTTGTACTACTACATTTGTATTTTTAATATTCCTAGTAAAGAACTGTTATTCCTATTCCCTTATCATTGCCTGAAAGCCCCTTAATTGCAAAATTATGGTAATTCCGAGGGAGGGGGTTTATATTTTCCATTCCAAGGGAAGCTCCAGCTTTCCCTGGCAGACACCTGTCTTTCCAAACCAAGACACTTCCCCACTGGCATATTTCTAATCACAGGATCCTGTGGTATCCACAGACCTCATCTTATGTGTGTATTGCTAAGAGGAAAGCTGGGATCCAGTTTCATCTCTGCTTGCCCATTTCCAGGCTGGACTTCTGGCCTGAGGTTTCCTCTGCAGTTAATAAAGAGGGTAATTCAGCTGTTTCAGGTCAAATGAATGGCTCTCGTGGGGAACTGCTGACTACAGAGCCAAGTTAGATACCCAGGCTAAATTTAGGTGGAACAAATCGTTTCTTCAGAGCAGGAAATCATCTGTACTCACCAGAAAGATTCAGGAACTCTCTCTCGTGAGTCCTCACCACAGGAATATTATTCCATTGATTCAATATAAAATTACTTTTAATGAAAAGCGTCGAGCCAGACTTCTCCAGCTTCATCAGACAAGCAGGGACTTCCAAGGCCAGCAAATCCACTCCATTTCTCCAAAGAGTGGAGAAACAGAGAACACAGAACCCTCAGTTTTGTGCACTGGTTTCACATACAGAAGCACACAGCCGTGAAAATCAGATCTGCTAGACTCAGTGCAGGCTCCTGGCAGCCCAGGGAGATTTCCATCCCAGGAAATGCCAGTGCTGAGCCATACGTGGTGCTCAGACAGGCATTGCAAGCCTGGCCCAAGCCCACACGAGTTGGAAGGAGAGGACACAACACCTGCAGCATCAGCATCTCCAGTATCCAGGTCATTACTTACTAGCAACTTCTTAATGAGCTCAATTTTAGTGTCATTCAAATTAATATTGTGCCACACATCTACAGATCAATAATAGTTTTGCATTTATAATATTTTTCCAATGAAAGAAAATAAGAAACCACAAGGTTATATATTGATATAAAAGCTTTAAAAGACAGAGATTCAGCAACAAAAGTATTACTGTGACAATTACTTCATCCTTAACACTAGTTCAGCCTGTTCTTACTGCTTCATCTCAAACAATATACTCAAGGAAATACCACTGCCCCTTTACTGTGGTTTGATTCAGATCTGAGCCAACCTTGCAAGAAAAAGTTATTAAATGACATTAATATGGTAGTGAGATCATACCCTGACAAACAAGAATAATGAGATAAATTAAGGGCAGATGGATATTGAGGCTTTTCTCTAAATGTCCTTAATTTTGAAGGTTTTAGACATACTGTCTTCTGAACCTCAGTGCAATTTTAGTTTTTTTTACTATTTGTGATATTTATAGCTTCCATTTATATAAAGTAATATGTAATTTTAATGCAGGCCTAATAGTTCCAACTGCCATTGACACAGATTGTAAAGTGAAAAAGAGAGAATTCCTTGTTGAGTGAGCTGCTATTTTGTATCATTCCTGCCACCCTAACCGCTGCAATACAGCGGGTTAATGCCATATTTGGATTCCAATCTTGTCAACACATCAAAGATCCTCCCAGGTGAAGAGGAGCAGGGCTGTGCAGTTGATCTCCCCTAACCTGTAACATCTGTGTCACTCTGGTCCAGGGTGAGCGACTGCAATGCGTGTTTCTCTTTGAGAGAGGTAAGAGAGATGCCTTGAAGAAGTACACAATGATGAAAGGTATGAGCCAGGCATAGACCTTGGAAAATGTCAAGGGAGATCACAGTCAAAACTACCTTCTTTATCCAGAATAAATAACAGCAGTTGTGGATTATGTGGCTGTAATTCTGTGGAGGAGTTCTGGGAACATAAATCACGGTAAAGACAACTTGAGACTCTTTTTAAAGACCAAGGAGGTTATTCGTATTTTTAGCTTATATTCTACTGCTCCCAGGCACAATCCCTGCAGGTATTTCTATGGCTCTCATGAGTCCCCTCAGAGCAGTGTTTTTACCCTCCCTATTTATTATCTGCTCTCACCTCACACCATTGTTTTTTTCCTTTCCTTCCTTCTGCACACTCCTCCCCAATCACGGATTGCTGCCATCCGCCCTGTTCCAAATTCACTGCCTCCATTATCACTTCCCTTGCAGCTGGGGCACATCTGCTCTCAGATCCACTTCACAATTTTTCCTAAAGGCTTTTGCATTGCTGGAATGCCTGTGCAAGGAAAGCAGCAGCTACAGGAATCTCACCACCCTCTGTGGCTTGATTCAGAGCCATTGCAGGCAGCAAGAAACCCTCAGCTTCAACTGCAACCCAAATCCTATTACCACTGTTTTTTCCCTTTCAAACTGCTGCTGAACGACACAAATAAACAAGTTAAACTGCACCAGTATTACCAAAACCAGGTCAGCAGCTCTGGATACCTCATTTATGGTACGCTAGGTTTGGTTCAGAAAAACAACACACCTGCTGCCTGAAAGAAGGTTCTGGAAAAATCAGTGGCAATGTGTTCAACGGAGCACTCAGGAAATGAGGACTTCTGAAGAGAGGCCAACCCAGGTTTGCAGGTTCTGACACATTTCCTCACTCTGAGTAACCCCAACAGAGTTTCTTACCAAGTTGAATGAATCTGCATAATGCTTTCCTTGGCATCAGTAAATGTGTCAAGATTTGTCTCGATAAAACTTCAATGTCAATGAAAGAAAGGCCGCCACACATATGGGAAAAGTAGAAAGAAAAAAAACCCCCAAATCTGAAAAATATGTCTATTTTCTCAAAATTCCTTCAGCTTTCATTCTCTTACAGACATTTATTCCTCCTCTCGAGAGGTGTTGTTGCAAAAATACAAGGTTAACTATTTTAAATAGAACTGAGACTTTAATCTTCTATGTCCTCCTGTTTAATATATTGATCCAGACAGTTTTGGGGTTTTTTTAATTCAAGTAGCATAATGACTTGTCAATTTTTTCCTGCTTTCAAATGTTCTGTATGGAAATATCTGGTATGTATATTTTTAAAACGGCAAAAACAGCAGAAGTGAATAACAGGCATAAAGATTTCTTTCTCTCTTTAAATACATAGTTCCCAAATGAAGAAAATGGCACAGAGCAATCAAAATGAAAAACAAAAATATAGCTATCACTTTGATTTCCCTGTCTTTTCTGGTTGAGTTACCCCCAGATGCTTTTTTCATCAAAAGAAAAAAAAAAGGCATATTGAAATCTCTGTGCTGTTGCTTTCCTTTTTTTTTTTTTAAGGAAAGACAGACATGAAAAGGTCTAAACCAGAGACACATTATTGTTCAAGAAACATTATAAAGAATAACCACTTGCATTACTAATATTTATCATTGATGCAAACTATTTAGCATGATACACAAAAGCAGATTATACATATATATATATATACACACATCTACAGCTACAGGTATGTCAGAGATACCAGCTCTGGAGAACAAATATGGCACACAGAAAAGGGGGAAAAAACAACNCATTACTAATATTTATCATTCATGTAAGCTATTTAGCATGAGACACAAAAGCAGACTATACATATATATACATACATCCACAGCTACACGTATGTCAGAGATATCAGCTCTGGAGAACAAATATGACACACAGAAAAGGGGGAAAAACAACAAAAAAACCAGCCAATACCAAAAAATCCCAAAGCAGAGAGGAAAATGAAGGAAATTAAGA
>VXBB01015725.1:132711-153027 GCA_013399915.1 Illadopsis cleaveri | reverse complement strand
CAAACAGTGAGCAACGCAGAACTGCAAAAGAAGCAGCAAAAAAAAAAAAAAAAAAAAAAAAAAGGGGGGGGGGGGCTATCAGATGAAACCAATGTGTTGCAAATTAAAAACGAATAAAAAGAGATTCTACTTCGCATAAAACAGTGGATGCCACAGAAGCGAGAGAAGCCTATGGGAGTTGAAAATCAATAATATGAATTCACCTAAGAAAAAAGCCAATGAGCAATTTAAAGCATGAAGATAAAAGCTGTGGATCAAGAAGTCCCTAAGTGATGAAAAACCATGGCCAGGGAAGTGTTCTGACAGCTGCCATTAAATGCTTATCCCACCCCTACATTCCCCACTGAGCATCAGATTTTGGCCAAAGCAAAGGCAGGGCACCAAGACACACATTTGGGCTGACCCAGTGTGGCCCTTCATATACTCTTTAACAAACTTCCTGCATGACTATCGAGAAAATTATGAACAACCTGGAAAAAGCCGCAGTTTTGGGGGGTTTCTGTAAGCTAAAATCTGTGAAAACAAAAGAATTGAATCAGAACAGCAATTGCCAAAATTGCTAATGACCACAAGCCTCCTCTGGCCTGAGCAAGACAGGGTTTTGGAGAGCAAGTCTTCCATCCCAATTGCTCCTGCAGCTGTCCCTTTTGAGCAAAGGACACCTTTGTATGTAAAGATGTAAAGCAAGCAGGAGAGTATTGCACGATGTGCTCTTGCGTCTCTGTGGCATGAACAAGAAATGAGTATCACACCAGCCAGTGCTAATCCTAAAAGGGACTACAGAGCCTCCTTATCCTGGCTGGATTGGCTGCAGCCCCCAGGCAGCATTCTCACTCCCCTTGTGAAGCCACTCTCCCTCTGGTCTCCTTTTCTTCCCAATGTGCTGCTCTAGGAGGCTTTAGGAAAGACTTCATCACTGCACAATAGCTCTCTGAATCCAACCCATAAAACACTACATGGCCTTATCTTCATGACAAAAGAAGGTGTGTTTCATGCTCATCTTTCTTAAACATTTTGAATACAACTATTTTAATAACGTTTAAAATATTTGACAAATCTCTACTTCTGCTGTATCTTATTTTTTCTGGTAACTCACTGTTCCACCTGAGAGCAGCATTCTCATTATAGAGCCCCCCAAGAAACACACCATCTTAAGAGCTGAGCATTCGATCTGCCTTTCCAGACACAACTGTTTTCAAGAAGTCATCCAAAATCCCTTTCAGAAAATCCCTCCTCAAGGAGTTAGAACTAATTAAGAGTCCACACATGGGTTAGTCATTTACATGATTCCATTGTGGATTCTGCAATTTTTATCTAAAGTCTTTCAAGTCTATATAGAATGTCAGTCATTCTGAGTCATCAGCAAATTACAATCCTCTTTACTGTGCTGCTGGAAACACTGTTAAATATATGGAGCAAAACTGGTCCTGACACCGCTCCCCCTAATACTGCTGTTAACCTCTTCCATTGAGAGAACAGCTTTTTTTATCCTTTGTATTAAATTCTAATTTGCTAATTGATTTTTAATCCATCCAAAGGCTATCGATTTCTCCATCCCATGAATCCTTTTTCGGTCTATTATTCGGGCAATAAACAACGCCACTTATTTCCAAAAATATCCAGCAAGGAGGGGGGGCTGCTGCTGCAGCACAAGCCTTCAGGGTTTGGTTGATGCCAGAAGAAAAGCAGGATGCTAGAGCATCCAGACAGGACAGGCAAGACTTTGATCCTTGGTTCAGTAAAGGGGGCACACACTGCTCAGGACAGATGGGTAGAGCTGGGCAAAAATAGCATTTCTAAGGACAAGAAGAAGCAAACAGCAAGCGGGGAGGCCAATACATGTGACTTTTCAGCCAAGTCCTGAGCTGTTCTAATGATAAACCAGGGAAATAGCCTGAACATTACATGTTATTGAGCAGTGGACCCTGACCTTTCTCAGCCCACACACCACAAGCAATGTCAGCCCTTTGCCTTCCCTGGCACACGGAGCCTGTGACAGCAACTCCAGCCCCAGCTCGCCCGAGCCAGCTCTGGCCACAAGACAAAGGGCACTGCTAAAGGTTTGGGTTTTTCTTCTTAAGATGACATTATTTTATTTCACAGATGTGAAATAGCAGCACATTGACTAATGATGAATCAAAATGCTATGGTTTTAGCTGTACATGGAATATATTTGGGATGATTTGGCTGATGACCAACATAGTACTACAAGTGTAGCACAAAGCTGTCTCATTTCTCCCCTTCAAAATATCCCTTCAAACCTGGTGTCTAAAAAACTTGACAAATTGTAAGTTGGTGTTTCACTTAGTCAAATCCTAATAGCTAACACTACCTCTTCAGTGGGCTCCTGGTCCTTAAACAGCCATCTTAAGTATATCAGCATTAAAAAAGCACAAGCTATGACTGATTTGATCTCTTCAGCTGCTGGGATCAGTCCAGACAACCCACAAATTCTTCATGAACTAAAAAAAGCAGAAAATTAAAATACACAGATTAAGTTGAAACAGCTTTAATGCACTTCAGGATTTTGGCTGCCACTTCACCTATAATTAACATTGACACTAATATGTTTTACCATATTAGAACCAGTATGGCCATAAGTCTGGCATTGTGGTATGGAATAAAAAGTGACCAATCCCATAATGGGACTCAGAGAAAAATCTGTATGTGATCTGGCAAAAACTGTAGTCCTTTCTCCTCAAGCCCTGAGAGTTTCCAGGACATGGCTATGCCATCACTCAGGATTAGTGCAGCACACCTGTAATGGATTTTCATCCACAGAAAAACTTTGTCTCAGGACTAGAAGGAAAATCATGTGATAATGGAGGATAGAAGGGGAAAGGCAATGAGGATACATGTTTTACTCTAAGAGCTCTTTACTCTTACTCTACCTGTAAGATCAAAGAGTTTCAGAGAGCATTTGGTTCTAACTGCAGACTCTGTAAATCATAAATTTATCAGCATCAGGATTTTAATGCAGAAACTCCAAGGACATGCAAGTAGCAAACCTACTTCATAAAACATTAATGCTTCCTGCTCACGAAACAACTTTCCTCACTACATGTAGCTGTGTGCATAAATAAGAGCAGGAGGGAAAATAGAAACTTAAATATGAGGGTCATGAGGCACTGGCAAAGGTTTCCCAGAAAAGCTACGTGCTCCATCCCTGGAAGTGTTGATGGNAGACTCTGTAAATCATAAATTTATCAGCATCAGGATTTTAATGCAGAAACTCCAAGGACATGCAAGTAGCAAACCTACTTCATAAAACATTAATGCTTCCTGCTCACGAAACAACTTTCCTCACTACATGTAGCTGTGTGCATAAATAAGAGCAGGAGGGAAAATAGAAACTTAAATATGAGGGTCATGAGGCACTGGCAAAGGTTTCCCAGAAAAGCTACGGATGCTCCATCCCTGGAAGTGTTGATGGCCAGACTGGACAGAGCTTGGAACAACCTGGGATAATGTAAGGTGTCCTTGCCCACAGCAGGGGGCTTGGAACAAGATGATTTTTGAGGTCTCTTCCAACTCAAACCATTCTGTAATTTTTTGATTGTTTTACTTTAATTCTCAAGAAGTGAATTAAATCCAAGAANTACTGCTGTTAACCTCTTCCATTGAGAGAACAGCTTTTTTTATCCTTTGTATTAAATTCTAATTTGCTAATTGATTTTTAATCCATCCAAAGGCTATCGATTTCTCCATCCCATGAATCCTTTTTCGGTCTATTATTCGGGCAATAAACAACGCCACTTATTTCCAAAAATATCCAGCAAGGAGGGGGGGCTGCTGCTGCAGCACAAGCCTTCAGGGTTTGGTTGATGCCAGAAGAAAAGCAGGATGCTAGAGCATCCAGACAGGACAGGCAAGACTTTGATCCTTGGTTCAGTAAAGGGGGCACACACTGCTCAGGACAGATGGGTAGAGCTGGGCAAAAATAGCATTTCTAAGGACAAGAAGAAGCAAACAGCAAGCGGGGAGGCCAATACATGTGACTTTTCAGCCAAGTCCTGAGCTGTTCTAATGATAAACCAGGGAAATAGCCTGAACATTACATGTTATTGAGCAGTGGACCCTGACCTTTCTCAGCCCACACACCACAAGCAATGTCAGCCCTTTGCCTTCCCTGGCACACGGAGCCTGTGACAGCAACTCCAGCCCCAGCTCGCCCGAGCCAGCTCTGGCCACAAGACAAAGGGCACTGCTAAAGGTTTGGGTTTTTCTTCTTAAGATGACATTATTTTATTTCACAGATGTGAAATAGCAGCACATTGACTAATGATGAATCAAAATGCTATGGTTTTAGCTGTACATGGAATATATTTGGGATGATTTGGCTGATGACCAACATAGTACTACAAGTGTAGCACAAAGCTGTCTCATTTCTCCCCTTCAAAATATCCCTTCAAACCTGGTGTCTAAAAAACTTGACAAATTGTAAGTTGGTGTTTCACTTAGTCAAATCCTAATAGCTAACACTACCTCTTCAGTGGGCTCCTGGTCCTTAAACAGCCATCTTAAGTATATCAGCATTAAAAAAGCACAAGCTATGACTGATTTGATCTCTTCAGCTGCTGGGATCAGTCCAGACAACCCACAAATTCTTCATGAACTAAAAAAAGCAGAAAATTAAAATACACAGATTAAGTTGAAACAGCTTTAATGCACTTCAGGATTTTGGCTGCCACTTCACCTATAATTAACATTGACACTAATATGTTTTACCATATTAGAACCAGTATGGCCATAAGTCTGGCATTGTGGTATGGAATAAAAAGTGACCAATCCCATAATGGGACTCAGAGAAAAATCTGTATGTGATCTGGCAAAAACTGTAGTCCTTTCTCCTCAAGCCCTGAGAGTTTCCAGGACATGGCTATGCCATCACTCAGGATTAGTGCAGCACACCTGTAATGGATTTTCATCCACAGAAAAACTTTGTCTCAGGACTAGAAGGAAAATCATGTGATAATGGAGGATAGAAGGGGAAAGGCAATGAGGATACATGTTTTACTCTAAGAGCTCTTTACTCTTACTCTACCTGTAAGATCAAAGAGTTTCAGAGAGCATTTGGTTCTAACTGCAGACTCTGTAAATCATAAATTTATCAGCATCAGGATTTTAATGCAGAAACTCCAAGGACATGCAAGTAGCAAACCTACTTCATAAAACATTAATGCTTCCTGCTCACGAAACAACTTTCCTCACTACATGTAGCTGTGTGCATAAATAAGAGCAGGAGGGAAAATAGAAACTTAAATATGAGGGTCATGAGGCACTGGCAAAGGTTTCCCAGAAAAGCTACGGATGCTCCATCCCTGGAAGTGTTGATGGCCAGACTGGACAGAGCTTGGAACAACCTGGGATAATGTAAGGTGTCCTTGCCCACAGCAGGGGGCTTGGAACAAGATGATTTTTGAGGTCTCTTCCAACTCAAACCATTCTGTAATTTTTTGATTGTTTTACTTTAATTCTCAAGAAGTGAATTAAATCCAAGAAGCAATGGCCCCAACCAGTAGTTTCACTATATTTCCTTATTATCATGAATTGAACACCCCCAAAAGACACAGGTGATGTACAGAGTTAGTAGACGGCTGTACACAAAACTGAACTTAATTTTTTTTCTCAGTATTATCTCTAATTTCCAAATGCACTTTAAGAATGGAACAATTCAAGTTCTAGTGCAATGTCAGTGTTTTTCTATTGCATAATAATTCACTTCATAAAGGGCTGGAAGGTCGATTCTTTTCTATTTCATGGCAAAAAAAAAATTACATTTACCTATGTTGTTCCTAATTATTAGATACAAAAGGAAACTAGCAAATAAATAAATTTTACAAAAAAAAAAGAAAAAAAAAAAAGGGAAAAACCAGCTGTCAGGCAATACTCTTTGCCACAACCTAGATCCTACGGTTCACAATGAAATCCACACTGTCTTAATCCTGAGTCAAGGCTATTAATTATTATGAGAGACACTATAAATTGATCAAGCTTTGTCATGAGAAATTAGAAAAAGGCAACTCTTTGCCTTTAAAAAAAATGAAAACAACAACAAAGCACTTATTGTACCAGTCAGGAAGGGAAGGTATCTATATGTGATCGAGCCTGGCAGTATATTTTACACAGTCTGTGCTCAAAGTCTAGTGCTGAAAGGCAATACAGCACCCAGAGGGGGATCTACATCCTTCCAAAATGGAATAGGCTGTAGGATCAGCACCAAAATCCCCAGGGATGTAGCAGGATGGCATTCCCAATATTTGCCTCTGCTGACACTGAGTGTGGTCTGTTGAAGCCTTGCATTCAAGTTTTGCAATATTGGCTTTTGGGTAGTAGTAGGAGTGATCTCCTTGAATAAAAACAATAGGATTGCATATTGTTCTCTGTAATTGTCCGTGTTGTGGGGGTGAAGCCAATCCTGTCACACGATGGACTGTCCTTTTACTGGAGCTGCCTTTTTGTCAATACCTTTCTTTCACATAAATATGATTTTCAACCTCACCAATATGTTCAGTTCTCCCCCGACAGAGCAAAATTGAGGAGGAAACAAAGTTAAAGGTGGATTATGCATACTATGTGAACATCAGCTTTATGTAAGCTTTGTTCTACGTTTAAGGACAAAGACCTAATATTTTAAAACATATTAATATATTAAAATATACTGTTAAATATATTAATATTCTATTATATATACATATATTAAATATATTACTAAATATATGTTATAAATAATATTTAATAGATTAAAACATCACAATAAAAAAGACCAAACTGGGAAACTGGAGACCCTACAGAAAGAGCACACAGAAGCCATCACCTGAAATACTTCCAGCAGAGGTGTCTCGGACATCACTTATCTTGTTTCAGCTCAGACACATAAAAATCTGAATCTGACCCCCGGTGTAGTCTTTGGAAAGGTCGTTATCTCTCTCATTTCAAGAAAATCACACTCCTGATGCTACCAGAACTGAAGCAATAGGCTTAGTTGAACCTACCCTCATCAAGGAACCCTTTTTCTGGTGAGATACTTCTCCATATTGAAAGAGTGGGGGGGAAAAGCCAACGTTTGTCTGCTGGTTTGGGCTGGGATACAGTTAATTTTCTTCTCAGTGGCTGGTATGGGGCTGTGCTTTGGGTTTGTTCTGGAGACTGTGTTGATGACACAGGGATGTTTTAGTTATCGCTGGGCAGAGCTTACACAGAGCCAAGGCCTTTTGTGCTCCTCACAGGCTGTGGGGTGCACCAGGAGCTGGGAGGGGACACACACCAGGACAGCTGACCCCAGCTGGCCAAAGGGACATTCTAGACCACAGGACAACATGCTGGGTGTATAAAGCTGTGGGAAAGGAGGATGGAGGGGACGCTGGGAGTGATGACATTTGGCTTTCCAAGTGACCATTATGTGAGGTGGGGCCTTGCCTTCCTGGACAGGGCTGAACACCTGCCTTGCCCATGGGAAGCTGTGAAATTAATTCCTTGTTTTGCTTCTGTGTGCAGCTTTTGATTTTGACGCCTTAGTAAGGCTGACCTGAAACAGAGACTGGACAGAGCTAGAGAATAAAGTAGGGATTTATTGAAAGGCCTCCAGGATCCACCTTGGGCAGGACAGGGCCTGACCAGGGCTACACCCAAGGTGGACTAAGAATGATCACAAAATGGCTGACCCGTCACGAGATCTTACATTTTGATAAGTTTTGGTCCATTTGCATATTGGGGTTTTATTGTCCCATTCCAGCTTCAGGTTGTGAGGTCCCATCCTTCTTGTTCCTCCCTTCAGCCACTGTTGTTTTTGGGCTGAAAGTTGTCCTTGGTCCCCAGCAGAAAAAGGATTTGTTTTGTCTCCCTACTCTGTGCAGAGAGCTTACTAACACTTAATATGAAGCTCAGAACTGCACGCTTGGGCAGCACAGAGTCTGAAATACATGAAAGCTCAAACTTAAGGCATCAATTTCCCCATTAAACTGTGCTCATCTCAACCCACAAGTTTTTTCACTGTACTCTTCTGATTCTTTCCCCCATCCCACTGCTGAGGGAGCGGCTCTGAGGGTCTCAGTTGCTGGGTGACAACTTTCAAGGACTGAAGAATTACAAATATGCCACTCAAATGAACCTATCTGCAGCACACCACGGTGAGAGATTTTACTGGCCCCGTAAAAACCTGTGAGCCCTAGGAAGGCTGATGCATATTGACTAAGCCGATTTCCCCGTCAAGGAATTATTTACTTATTAACAGGCTTTGCTATAAAACCATGCCATGACATTAAAAATGAGGGAGGAGTGGGGGAAAAGTGTTGTCAAGAGCACTTCCAAACAAAAGTGGTTTTGAACCTCCCAAGGTATTTCCCTCAGCAAACAAAATCATTTTTTTTTTCTGTCATCTTTATCTTCTGTACATTTCTAGAAAGATATGCTCTCTGAGCTACCTATTACATCATTTAGTTCCTGGGATCTACTGTAATGATACTCTGTATATATAAAAATAGCTCCAAAAGCGTTTTTTAGGGCTGCCAATGCAGTCAAAAGTCACAAAACTCTAGAATTAAAATTGCTGCACAGTTGTTCATGTATTTACTCTGCCTCAAATATGTTTTTCTCAGTTTTGTGCATTTCTTTCTGCTGAGACCTAACTCGGTCAGTTTACAAAAGCACAGCTCACGTCATTAGCATGAGCTAGGTGATTCTAAACATCTTCTGAAGGGAGTGCCTCAAGCTTCCTGGGCCTTCCCCACTCTCCAAAGTATTCCTAAAGCCACAAAACACACTCCAGAAAAGGATCTGTGAATATCTGGATATATCAGTGGCATAAAATTTACTGTGGTTCTGATGGGGTCATGACTGTGTTCCTGCTGAAGGAGACAGAACCCCATTCACAAAGTTTCTATTGACTTAGAGCTGGCTGTACTACAGCAGACAAATTTTAATCCAGAAAAAAATTAGTGAAGTACAGATATGTCACACCGAATAGGACAAGGTTTTACAATTGGATCAGTGTAATGATTTTATGCCAGCCCAAGTGTTTAGCACGTGGCTGTGGCAGCCTTTCTGCAGCATTAAGAGCCCCGAAACAGATTTACTGTATCATCAAACTACGGCTGAAAATGAACCAACTTCATTTCCTAGTGCATTCACCAAAAAAAAAAAAAAAGGTGAAATGACAAAACCAGCAAAATTAAAATAAATCCAAGTTTCAGAGTTGGAAATGTAGCTGCCTGATGCACCGTGGTTGTTTTTTCTGCTGGTTTGTTTGGGTTTTACTAGAAATTTGCAGCTGGGGTGCAAATCTGCACATTTCTTTTGATTGCTGATGAACTCTCCTTACACCCATATTTTTTAAGTTAGATCAACAGAAGAAATTCTGGAAACAGCACGCACCCATTCCTGAGCTTGTCTGATCTAGAACACAAGCCTGTAGCACATCACACAAGTGCACTGCTCCATCCCCAGTCCAGACAACTCCTCTGTTCCCAGTAGTGATGGAATGGCATCTGAGCTTGTGCATCATCAGCAGCAATGCAGAGGAAACGTGCTTCTTGCCAAACCCCAGGTTTTATTTTCAGTCTCACAGTGTGAGCACTGACCCAAAAACACCACAGCATCCAAACCACAGAAACACCACTCTAAGCATCCCTCATACAGCTGCTCCCAACAGCAGACAGTTTTCCCATTCTGAACTACTGAAATAAATTATTTCTTTACAGTTTCAACATGTGGACTTCAAAACTGCAGTCGAAAGAACCTAACATTCAGAGCAAACATGAATTCATGAGGCACAAGGAGCTGAGAAACAAAAAAAACCACAGGAAACAAATCACTCCTGAACTTCTGCTAAAATAAATATTGTTAAGAAAATAAAAAAATATAATAAAATAATAATTTTTCTGTAACATTTGAATAAGAATTTCAGCTCCATACACACATTTCAGCACTTTACTGACATTACCACCTCAAGGATTTCTTTTCCAGAGGTGTGAAGTCTCACTTTGAGACATCCCGCTGCACCTTACGCAGCAGCCTGAGCAACATGGACTGGAATTCTGCTGTTTCTGGTGACTTCAAACATCAGTGAACTAGTTATCAGACACATCTTCCACAGTGTCTGCAAAGCTCTATAATTTTCCTGGGATTTTTTAGTAGTAAAATGGTGTCCATCAGCTGCTCATTAACACTGGCTACATTATCTGCCTTCCTATAATAGTGCAATACAAGCAGCCCTCACAGTGAGAAGTGCTTTGGGACAGACAATGTCTGGTTACAGAGCATCAAAGAAAACATTCAGCCACTTAAAAAAACCCAAACCAACCAAACAACCCCAAACCAACAAAGGCAAAAATCTTTTCACCTTACCAGAATACAGAGGTGAGAAACTTTAGAATTAATTTACATTTTGGTACATTCCTAAACTCCAAATTAACTTGGTTTTGTTACGCTGATCTTGATTAAATATTCCATTTTCCTTCCCGAAGCGATGACATCTTGCTGTAAATCAACCTTTGGTTGGAGACAAATAAAACCAGAAGTCATCCTGCTGGGATCTAATTACCCCAGCTGGATTACGTTTTATCAAACAGATGCTTGCAGATTTTCTCCCTCGCTCTTTCTTTCTGGAAAAGACCTCTAATATCTTTTTTTGGAAGTTTCCCACGCTAGCTGCACTTTGCTAATAAAACTTTGTTCAGGAATAGCCTTGTGTGCTCCACCTGTAAGAGTTTTCTGGATTTATGTATTTTTAGAAATATATAAAAGCTCTCTGAGCAGCTTTCCCAGTCAGTCCTTGCTCTCTGCAGTCTGCCCTCACAGCACAGCTCAAGGCTGCAGCTTCACAGAGTCATTTTCATGATGCAATAAATTACCAACATGAATCAGGTACAGCATTAACATAATCCTGTTAGTTTACAGAAAACCCCACACATTAAAAACCTGTTTCCCTAACAAAGCAGAAACACAGAGCCTCAGGCAGCCCCTTGCCTGTGGAGTCATCCAAGGCTGGAAGGTTGAGATGGTGACTGGCTCTCACCCCAGAGCTCCTGTCCTACGGAAATGATGGATTTCCGAGGAGTCACAGGCCAAGGACTAAAATGTGACACAGCAACAGAGTACAATGACTTCTGCTGGAGAGATGACTACCAGAAGTTCTAACAGTCAACCCTATGGCCAGAATGTCCCACCTGCCTATTTCTGGTTTTGGTCACACCCACAAGTTGGTTTTTTTCCAGCTCTCCTCACTAAGCACATCCAAGTTACCACCAGTACCTCAACTCTTGTCTTTGCCCATGGCATTTTAGCAGCACAGGGTAAATATCAGCTTTCAGGGAAATGTCTCTGCAGGTTGAAGCTCACCTCCAAAATCTCTTTTGCCTCTCTGGTTCTGAAGCCTCATGCTGTAAAGCTTTCCCTCTGTACCCTGGAAGGCATTAAGCAATTCTTCCTGCCTTTACTGGATCCTGTCTGCAACACTGAATATCATCAGGGCTGCAGAGACACCAAACTCCAGTTATTCTTTCCCCTCCTCCTCGCAGAGGTTGTGGCCAATAAAAGGACCAAAAATGGAGCTTTCTTCCCACAGATGTGTTCCTCAGTTTGAGATGTGGGATCAGCACACAGTTACATCGTGGCCAGCATTTCCCTTGCAAGGCAGGTACATCACAGCTTGTTGATACACCAAAGCTGAAGCTGATGTGCTGCTGACTGGTCCACAGCAATAAAAAAGAAGATCCCAGTAAAAACAAGCTGATAAAAACTTGTCAAAATGATTATTTATCTCCCACTGTTCTCTTGTCTTTGAGTTTGGCCAGGTTGGGCTGCCTAAGGCTTGAGAGTACTGCATTTTCCTCATCTGATCTATTATTCATGAGTTCAACTATAAAGACAGGCATAAAGATCACTAATCTCACATCAGCAGCTGAAGTTTACAGGCTCCATATCCATCAACACCCTCCAGCTTCAACCATTAAAGCAAAATACCTCAGAAAAACTAACAACTGAACAGGGTAAAATGGGAAGAGCTCCAAAATGTTGACATTCCTCCCAAAACTATTTTCCCACATTCTTGAGCTACAGACACAGCAGGTTTCACCACACCCATCTTTGTAATCTGACTGTTTGCATGGCAAAACTTCACACAATATATCCATTTTAAAATTACAATAGTGATCAGAAAACCCTGCAGTTTTAATTGTGCACTATAGTATTATTATTATCTATCTAGAGTTACCATCCCAAAAGGGATGTGCTTTGTGCTGGGGAGTGAAAGGGGATGGGGATTGACGTCAGCTGCCCTACAACTCTCTGCACTCCTGAATTATCATTTTTTAACCTTGGGGAAAAATTGAATTCCGCTACTGAATAAATTTAGCACGGAGTCAACTTAATGATCACATTAGTCCCTGTCTGTTCTCCCAATGCCCATTCACTATTTAATTAACCTATTTCTGTAGGTTACTTCCTGGAGCTATTTTTAGGTAGTTTAATCTAAGTCGTCCCTTCTCTGAAGATGGTTACATGAGTTACCTTTCTTCTACCAACTGTGTCACTGCCATTTGGGTGTGAGCAGGACCATGGCTATGCCAAAGCCTGCTCTGACTTCATTTGTCAGCATATCTCTGCTCAAAAGTCTGTGATTTTTTATTTTTTTTTTCCCCCTGGGTAATCCCTAGGACAACAAAAATCATTCCTGCCACTTAAGCAACTTGCTAGAAGATGGATTTTCTTCGGTCAGACCAATAATTCAATCATGATCACGGGGCTGATTTAATTACAGGGGGGGGTGGAAAAAGAACCTATACATCATTTTCCTGGAAGCAAGACCCACACACCAGAGATCTGATGACAAAGCCTTGGCGTGCCAGCCCACACAGACTGCAGCTGGTGGTGAATGCACTGACAGAAAAACCTCATTATCCCAACTGGGGAAGTGACGTGTACACTCCTTTTGTCTGCAGAGGGTGCAGGGGGGACATGACTAACAACCAGGGAGTTGTTATTGTGGTTTGTTTGCCTCACTGCACAGTTCACTGCAAAGCTAAGGAACAGGCAGCTAAAAAAACCTCACCAAAATAACTACTAGAGCAGGAGCCCAGGCAAAGCTTAAAAATATATAGAATTGTCACTTGGAGCCTGGGATTTTCCTAAACTGTTCGGAAATGGAACCTGGAAAAAAGAGACCCTACTTCCCCAGCTGATCCATAGAGAGGCTGGGCATCTTTTGGAAGGAATTTCTAACTACCAGAGTAACATTCTGAGTGATTGTGATCCTGGCTGTCAAGATCTCACATGTCTTTAGCTGTAGCAGATTGCTGCAGACTACTCTTTGCCTTTGCTGAATGTATGTCTGAGATTTTATCTGATAAAGAAAAACAAACCTGTTTTGTTCTGTATGCTTATTGCCTTTTGACCAAATCAGCCTTTCCAGCCTCATTCTCTGCCTACTGAAAACACATCAAACAATTCCTCATACCTCTAATGGGTAAGAGATGATGGCTAAGGCTTTCAAGTTCCTTTTTCCAAAATATTCCATCTATGTTTCAGCGAAAAAACAAGTTCTTGGAGGAAGGGGGAGGGGCTGGCAGCAGATCTTAGCTGCCTCTATTATTTTAATAAAGTCAGCTGAAGTCCCTCAGAAGTTAAGAGGGAAATAAAATGTACCCTGGGTAGTGCTGAATCCAACACCACAATCTCTGTGTTCTTCCAGCTTGAAATAAGAAGCAGAAAATAAAGGATTGTCTTTAAAAGAGTTAAGATTTTAAAATAGTTTACAGGTAAGAGTCAGAAGCATGATTGGCAAATGTGAAAAAAATAACAGAGAAGGACTCAGCAATAAAAAGACTAAATAATGGAAGAGATTATTAATGGTTACAAAGCCAGACCTGTAAGTAGATGCCTTTTAATTAACTCAGCACACACATCAAACATTGCCTTTTCTAGCCTTCATCTTGTGAAAACACAGTTCTATTCTTCTCTTCTGAAATGTGCCTATATCATATAGGATTGTTAATAGAATAATTGGGTTTTCATATTATATGCATTGATTATATTATCACTGCTAATAATATAATAGCTAATTTTTCTTTCATATGAATGTTACACATCATGTGAACAAAAAACCAGTTTCAGTAAACATTGCTGTGACTAAATTTATCATTGCCCATTATTAAGGAAATAATAGGAATTGCTAAAACCCCAATTATTTATTATATTAATATATAATACACATTTTCTAAAATAGTGTGTATAATGGTATGATTTTCATATAGCACTATTTTCATCTTATGTGTATTTTTAACAAAAATTAAAGATTACAGATTCTGTATCTGTAAGATACAGAATTTCACACCAAACATCAAGGAAGGATGTCAGATATTAGGTTTTCTTTAAATATGTGCAATGTTTCGGTCAACAGTAACGTGAAAAATTAACTACAAGGTAAATATAGTATAAATAATTAAAATGTTCAGCTACTCAGGCTGGGCCATTTAGAGGAGCAAAACAAGAGTGTGCACACCATAAGCATCCTTTCTTTGGTACCGACTTTAACTTCCACTATTCTGCCAGAACTTTTTAATTGCCACTCTAATTCATCTTAGGAGACAACATATTTATAAATATCTACAATGGATACAGGTTTTTTTAAATGCTATTAATACACTTAGCAACCACAGAAAGCAAGAAGTGGTACACTACCTGGGGAGCTTTTGCTGGACTACTACTTTAGACAAAAAACTACTTTTTCACAAGTGTGTAGTGGAACATGTGGGTGGCTGTGACTTTTTGGGTGTCTGACTGCACCAGGAATGCTCTGAAGCAGAAAATTCCCTTATTAATGCAAGATCTGCCAGGAGATATGATGGCAGTTGCTTTTTTTGCTGCATCCAGGAATAAAATCAGGTGTTCAAAAGGATGTCTGTAAGTGGGAAGCGGATGCAAAGCAAAAGCTGAAACAGTAGTGAAAAATGAAACTCTGAATTTTGCAGTCTGAAATTTCACATTACCTTACCAAGAGTATTGTCCCTAATCATCACCACCTCCCCTCTCCAAAAATTTCATATCACATTTGATAAAGACAATATTCTGTTTTTTTCTTCAGATCACGCAAGTCTGTGAGACTAGTTAAAGAAAATTAAATAGCACCTAGTTTAGGAGCCCACTAGTTTTCCAGTTTTTGTTCTGAATACCTTTCCCTTTTACACATATATTTCTTCCTGATAACAGCCTTAAAATACTGTAAATATCTCATAAAATCCCCGTTGAGCTGTAAGATTACCTTTCAGCTCTGCTGCAAGTTGATATGCTAACAACCAGCAAGCAGTAAGCTTTCTTGACCTTGAAGGGACAAGCTGCTGCAATGAAGTGAAAGACCATATTTCAACAGAACCTCAAAAAACAACTCCAAATCTTCATTTTTTCCTGTCCTCAGCCCAGATCTGAGGCGTTGACTCAACGAAATTTGGAAATTGCATGTCAAAAGAACTTCGCTAAGCCCAACAGAAAGACAAATTTCTCTTTTGTAGGAGCTGGCAAAGAAAAGATACAGAGTCTGTGGTGTCCACATGGACACTGGATCCAGCATCCTGAAAAATCAGTGCACAGCTACTTGTTGCACATATGTTCTGATCCCTGCTAAAGGGACTTCTTGGAAGCAGATCTTTAGAAAGAGGGAGGGGGAATCCTGAACACCTGGTTGAGGGTCCAGCTGAGAACTGCAGCAAACAAAGAAATCTGTCACTGCATATTAATGTTGATCCAAATGCTCTGAATTCACGGTCAGACTGGTGACTGTGACTACTTGTCACCCAGCCATCAGTGCAGCCTATGCAGGTGAAGGAGATCAGTGCTACATTTGTCACACCAAAGCTCACTCCTGGAGGTACTGGGAGAGCTGGGGCCTTGTTAGCTGCTAGGAGTTTTTATGGGGATCACTGGGACTATTGCCTGCAAATACTGATTTTTGTCTATGGGGCACAAGTTGGCAGACATATCATCATCTGGTCCTTACTCAGAATGTAACAAGTTCTCACTGTGCTCCTACTGCTGCCATCTCCTTTTTTGTTCAGACTATGGGGAAAGGGTACAGAGAGAAGGGCAAGCCTGAACATCCTCACCTGCCACACAGAGATAATGCTGCTTTTCCTTTCCTCTTGGCAACATCCAGGGGCCTGTTTGATTTTGTTTATTGCTCACTGCAGAACGCCTGCACGTACCTGACCTGATTATTACCCTTTGTTTTAGGAAATGAAGCAAAACACGTTGCCATGTTGAAGAAATGGGTTCTGCACATCACCCTGACAAAAAAAGTACCAGGCCCTCCTACAAAACCCAAGGATCCTCCTTGCAGAGCACCACAGTTCAGCAGGCACGTGGAATGCCAAAATACTCAGATACTTTGGGCACTGATCCATACAGCATCCACAGCATAAACTCTGAAGTTTTAAGGAGAAACCCATTGCTGCTGAAGCAACCACACATTTGAATTTCTTCCTTTTTCCGTGCTCTCATGGCAAATTACATTTATAAAGTTTACAGCAGTCCAAACCCGGAAATAACCACTGGAATAATGTGTTCTGACCATACTGCAACACATTCATAGCGCTTTGGTGAGGAATATTTATTACGTAGTATATAACTGAAGTTGACCAGAAGATATTTCTGGAAAGATATTGCATTTTACTTTAAAAACTTCACTTGACAGAGCTTAGAGAAACCCAAAACCTAATTTCAAAACAAAACAAAAGCCGTGTTTGGCAGAAAACCATCCAATTCATTATATATTATTCCTCCCTCTGCTTCCCTACTTTCTCTCCCTACCCACCAGTCTGTAGCTTCCAGTTATTCTAACAATTAAAGTGGCAGAGGTCTGGCATGAAAACCTACAACAGGACAGTTGAACAGGCATCAGTTTCATTCCACAGGTTCTCTTGGTTTCAGGTTTGTTTTTAGAGAAGTTGTTGAGGGCAACATCCAGGTTTTTTTTCCATCCTGCTGCCTCTAGCGATTCTGACTCCTATAATGAATGCAGGCTTAGTATACAAAATTTATCAAAACAATTTGCAATCTCTGTGTTAACCAATTTGCCCCACTGTCTAAAGGAATCAGCACACAGACTAGGATGAGCTTGTGCCTTTCCAATGAGAGTTTTGCTGCTAACTTTAGGATGGACAGATTGTACCTCCTGTTCTCATTTTTCCCCAGCTTCCCCAGGGGAAAACTCAAAGCCATGTAAAATTTCAGACAACTGGCTTATGTAGACAGCTAAAAGAGAGACAGAGGGAACACAGATGTTATATAGAAAACCAAATTCAGCCTTAGTAATGCAGAAGCAAACACAGCCCTTAAATTTAAAAACAGGTAGGTGAAATGTGAGGATTTTCAGTACTCTCTCTTGAGTTGAAAACTTTAAAACCCAGACTAGTTACATAAAAACCATGAAAAACAAAGTCTGTCCACAGGATGCAAGCATAACCCACACACTGAATCACGAGGACCATTCATTACAGAATAAAACAAATTCACGGTGCCTTTTACTCTGCTTGAATGAGACTTTACTCCACCAACAGTCCTCCCAATGTCCAAAAGAGGGAGAGTGATGAAATCAGCACCCCAAATGGCATGTAAAGCATTGAATTTCCAGCCTGAATAGCTCACTACATACATTGTCTATTCTTTAGGATAATTGCCACAGGATTTCTCTGCGAGAAGCCTTTAGAAAGCTTACCAACTTTGACCAATACATTAGCTACAGTTTCAATTACCCTGTTAATGTGAAACGTTCTTCTGCATGCAGCTTCACAGAAACCAGTTAGCAATACTATTTATTACCTTCACATTTAGTGGGTGAAGAATTGACAAAGATTAACATTCAAGCAAAGAAGTGCTTAGCTGACATATGCAGGTAATAATCATGAGCACATAATTATGCCAAATGGAAAAGAAAGGGAAAAACACACTCCCAAAAGTAATGAAAATGCTGAATCTTAAAACCAATCCTATAATGGCTAGTAAGGCACAAGATATACTGTTTGTGAGCAATGCTGGCATACAAATGAAACACACTGAAAGAAAACTACCCAATAGAGAGTGAAACTGGGAACGTTGGTAAAGTGCACTCCATAAACTCACGCAAACAAAAGAAATCATTAAATGTAACTTTGTTCGCCAAAATCAACACACAACAAATGGCTGCGTTAGCCAGCAACGCAGTGAGAAAAAGAACATGGTAATCACTGCAACCCAAGTCCCACTGTTCTCCAAAAACGTGAATGTTCCTTTAGAATATATCTTATTTGCTCTTCATATCTGAAATGTAAATGCTTTTTATCAGCTACATTAGTCTCATAATAAGTCTTCTGAAATGGCTTTATTTACTGCAGCAACTGAATAACTGTGAATTCTAACAGAAGTTCCTGTTGCTGTTTTTCTTCCTTTGTTGAGAAACAACACGAGCACTGATTGTGAAAATGACTTAAATTCCTGCACTACCGCCCACCCCAAATGAAGCATTAAGGTTTTTACTTGTTCTGCTAAACTGCAATGAAGTGTTGCAGCACCCCTCTTGTTAGAGGGTAGAAATGAGCTGAGACACAGACTTCTTGTTTATCACAGCATGACAAGGGCCCTGGTTTATTCCTCTTTACAGCTCAGCCATCCTGACCCCAAGCATTCACTGACTGTGGCTGCAGCAGCTCCTGCTGGAGGTTTCCCTTGCAGCCTCTCACTGCTGGTTATTTCCTGCTAAACTCTGACTGCAGGGATTGGTTTGCAGACTCTGAATGCAGCTTTTACCCAGCCAGACTGTGACTGCAGGTTCCAACAACAGGCTCTAACTGCAGACCCAGACTAACCTCACAGCAGTGATTCTCTCCCAGGATCCTCCTTCAGGATTCTCTTCTTCATGATTCTCTCTTTCATGCTCCTCAAGGTTCCTCCTCCTTCATGATTCCCCCTCAGCAGCTTAACCCACTCCCCTTATCACACTTATCTTTATTGGCTACAGCTGTGACTCATCAGGGGTGAGGCTGAATCGGGTAATTAACACAGCTGTTGCTTATCAGGGGTGAGGCCACCTGTATTCCCTTCTCCTACAGTTAAGCCCGTATTTAGACACTTCGCAGAGTGTGAATACAGAATTTTGTTAAGCCCAACTACACAAGATTGTACACGTTGCCAAACTTGTACAAGCCAGCCTAAAAAAACTTCGTTCACGTCCCAGAAGGTTGGCCACAGCATGAGCCTTAGACATTTATTTGGAAAACTGTGTACCAAAGACTAGGCCTCGCTGGCTGCAGGAGGTCTTTGCTCTGCCCAAAGTCAACAGGAACAGAAGAAGCCTGAACAGAATTCGGTAGCCTACAGCTCACTTGTACTGAATCACGCGAGCAGAAGAATCTCTTCAAGGGAGATGTTCCAGCAGAAACCCAGAGCACCATCCAGCCCAGGAGACCTTCATTCCTTTCACCACTCTGCCTGGACACATCACCTGTCCTGGCTGCCATCATTCGGTCTCTAGGTGGGACAAGTCCCTTGAGCTACTGCTTTAATGTCAAGGGATAAACAACCAAATATAAAACATCACTGGGGATTTTACTGCAAAGAATCCACTGCTAAAATCAGCTTCAACACACCTCCTTCTCTAAAGAACGTTTTGGACTCATGATACTATGAGAAGAAAATATCTGACATCTAAAGATGATAGAATGGCATTATGAAAGGTAAGGGAGGACAGAACTCCCTTCACCACAAAAGCAAGATCATTCCAGTCTTCGGCCTCCTAGGATGCCTCAGTTTCCAGAGTGACCCACCTTGTGCAGAACACACTGCCTGGATGACGTTACATATCTGCCATCTCCTGTTGTGACTTATCTCTCTGCAGTCACATCCTTTCTACTCCAATTTCTTATCTCGCCCTACTGCAAAAGTGAACAGTTCACCTAGAACTCAATCTACTCTCTTGTTAATTAATACAACTCCGAGCTCCACCATCTCAGTAAACCCAAGCTGCACGTGCTGTGCCCAGTCAGCTGGGGGACAGACAGACTTCACAGCAAAGAGGACCACCTACCAAACCATCCAACCCTCTCTTCACGGGCCTGCAAACACACAGATTTTTTTCTTGGAGAGCTTCCGTCAAGGCCTCCTCAGCTCAGATCACTAAAATGACTGGTTTGCACCCCACTGCAAGGCCATACACCGTGTAGGGAAGTACTGTGCATTCCTAGGAGGCAGAAATCAAACAGAATTGTATTCCTTTGAAAAAAAAAAAAGAATCTTTTCCTGTCAGAGAAACAGTTTGGAAGTGTCTTCAATGTTCTTCTTCTCCTGTCTGCAGCT
>VXBB01015725.1:91126-118334 GCA_013399915.1 Illadopsis cleaveri | reverse complement strand
ATACAAAAACAAAAGAACAAAAGCCGTGCACAGGTGCCAGAGAAGCCCCTGACATCTGGCTAAGACACTCCAAAAAGCCCTGAGAAGGCTCGTGCTCTTCCTCAAGGATGATTTAGGTGGGTTCCTTGGCAAACAGCCCAATAGAAAATAGCTACATTTCTGAGGAACAGCTGAAGGGACCTATCAGTGCTTTGGTCGTGGCATTGAGCCAATTACTGCAAGGAGAGGAAACCCTTAAAAGGCCCTGAAATTGAAACTCTTTTCCCTATATAGAAAACATCTACCTGGTCATGGGGAGTGCAGTGCCACAATGTCTCAGCTCTAAAACATTCCACAGTGAAGAATGATGATGTTTTGCCTCAAATGCTGAGTCCCTGAAAGTGGCCATTTCCTCCTGGAGGTTTGTGAATTACCATCTCAGGGGTCTATTACACGAGTTATATCAAAAGTCAAAGGTATTCACATACTTGTTTAGCTTATTCTCAACATCAGCCCGTCAGCATTCTGGATTTGAACTACAGCACTTCAGCCTAACAAAACCTTGGTTCCAAAACAAAGGTTTAATGCCTCAAATGAAGGTCAAAACTATTTGCCTGACTCTAACCTAGATTCAATATTTTCTCCATGTGATTTGAAAAGATCAGAACAAAGGTTCTAGGGTATGTCATCAAAAAGGCACCAGATATCTCTAAGACATCTGCCCTTTACCCAAGCCTATCTAATCTTCACTGTGTACAATAATAACTTAGGGAATTAACAGTCTGTGATAACCAAAACAGAATCCTACCTTAATTTTTTTGACAATAATCTGAAAATATTTGCATGAAGCCAAAAGCAAATGAAAGAATACACGAAAATTGGATTCACTCTTTCCCTGAAGAAAAGGGTTTTTTAAATGTCGTCAAAACTGCTTACTGCAGTCAAGATAAAACACCAGCTCCTCCCAAATTATTAAAACAATCAAGCATCACATAATTTCAAGTAATTAGGCTCATTAACATTCCTGAGAGACTGATTTGATTCATTACATGGAACACACTCTTTCTTCCTACAAACCTTGTTTTTTCAGCCCAAAGGAAAACTCTAAGCAAGTACCAGAGGTAGTGAATACTGCTTTCTAGCATCTTGAATCTCACTTCCAGTGAGAGAGCAAAACAGTGCCACCACCATGCAATAGTCTTCAATTAAAGAGCAACTCAATATCCAACAAAAAAAACTTCTACACAATTGATTGACACTGCATTGAACTCAGCAGATTAAAGAGAGAGAAGCTGTTGTGGGGCAGGCAATCACACTGTATCAAACTTTGCTAAAGAAATAAGACTTTTTTCCAGCCACAGGCATAGCTTTAAGGGCAGAACACACCAGATCAATAAGGGGGCTGACTGAAAGAGACTGATTTCAGAGGTGACCTATTTGACATCTCTTTCCAGCTCATATGTGTTTCCCCCTCTTCTGTCACACATAAAATAAAGCTTTCTGCTATGACTGACCAGACGCTTCAGATACACAAATCAAATAACACAGGGGAAGGGTTCTCTAAAACCTGCTGAGAACCCAGAGCTATTTCTCACACTGTCCTTCTGTAAACGTTCCTTCAGTACAAGAGAAGAGCACATCTGGTATAAGATGATGAAAAAATGTTCAATTCCTTTTTCCTCATATCTCAGGAGTGCTTCCCTACCTAACTAATTGAGGAGGTGCTGTCTCTCACTCAGTCTGCTAAGTTTAGTTAAATCTAAGCTTAAGTTTTATAAATTCAAACTCTGTTAAGTTAAAGTTAAATCTAAGCTTAAGTTTTATAAAGTTTAAGTGATAATAGATTTATATCCTATTAATTTGAAGTTTTTACAGTTTAAAGTTCTGTAGAAGCTGCTCCAGTTTATACAGTCAACTTGGAGATGACTGGGCAGACTGGTACAGGGAACCTGGGTCTCCAAAATGCTGAAAAAAAAATTCCCAGCTGTCTCTCCATTTCAAGTATCCAGCCAAAAGAATATTTAATTATCTAAAATAAGTAAAACAGAGACACCAGGAGGAGCTGAGGAAGAGGCTGACAAAATCACCTGAGATTTAGGGGAAAGTTGTGACATCAGGGAAGCATCCATCTCCCATAGCTCAGGAAACAAACCCTGTTTCATGGGGCTCTTGGTGGCCTAAAGCAGGTCACTACATCTTGTTTTGTTTGGGGAAAAACATTTCTTTGGTCACAAAAACACTTTTGCTCAACTCCAGACCTAAAAATTATTTCCAAAACTGGTCTCTCAAACAGTTCAATTATTAATAACATTTCATAATCCAAGTGTTGTAATGAACCAACCTTTAAAATTAGAGGAAAAAAGAGGTAATATCCCAAACTCAGAGATAGAAATTGCTGTCAGCGAGGTTTGGCAAATACTTAGTGGGTTTGTTAGGAGTTTGTCAGAGATCAGCTGCTCAGTTGTCTGCACATTGCCCCTGCTCCTTTATTTAAGAATAAAAAGGAAGGAAGTATTTTCAGCATGATCTCCCAAACCATTAGGAAAGGTTTCTGCCTGTTTTTCAGCCCCTCAGTACCAGAACTGCCTCTCTGAAGCACCCAGACACACCAACGTTAGGGCTGAGGATGGAGAGACATCAAGTCTGATGCAGTCAGGCATGTCCTACCTCAGGACTGAATCCAGAGCAAGGGACAACAACAGAGATGTGGCTGCCTGGTTGTACTTCAGTAATAAAAATTATATCTAACATCTCTCAGGCATTGAGACATCAAAGGCTGTTGAAAAGAGAAATAAGATTAGGAAGAAGCTGAAGTATGACAGAGAAGGTGCTAAACAGTAGAGGCTGGAAGGCTGCCTGAAACACAGACCCCAAGACATCTGCAAATTACACTGAGATAGATTTAGTGAAGTATCAGCGAGGTAAAGCTGCTCTGAAGAGCTGCAATGCATTTTTGTTACTGGCAGGCCATGATATTCATGTTTTCTGCTGAGACTCTGGAAAGGTGCTCTTGTGAAGACAAACCTACAAATACAAACAGGCAGGTTGGCTAAATGAGCTCTCACTGATTTCAAAGGGATGTTACAGCAACATCTGCACTGAGGTGCTGATTCAGTACTGAAAGGACATGGATAGACTATAGTTTCATAACATATTCATTTCATAAATGCATATTTTTCTGGTGATTAAAGGGATGTAGGATGTAAAATTTACCTGCAACGATGGAATCCCACTTTAGATATGGAGGATCCCTTCATGCTGCCAAAGCCACACACTACAGGATACGTAAGACATACTACAGACAGCAAAAACCCATCAGCTACAAAAATGGGTGTAACAAATCAGAAAATTTGAACAAATGGAATCTGTAGGACCCACAGAACTCCTGTACCGAAGAGATGCTGGCAATTTCATACCAAGCTGCAACTGGGAGAAAGGGGAAAGGAAAAACCTCACTAAAATTTTGAGTTTAAAAGTTTACTCTGTATTACCTACTCCCCTTGTTCATTTTTAACCATTTAAGTTAAAAGAGTTCCTTTTACTTCGTATTTGAGTTCTGTGATTCAGCAAGTTATATAAGTTAATACAATGTCTTCACCAACCTATGCTCTTGCTAAATTGAACTTTACAGATTAATATTACACAAATTCTCTCAGATTTTTATTGTAGATGGAGCATGCAGAGCAGTAGCCTTAAGATGGTCTAAAATCACAGCACTTCCATTTGAGACTATTTCAGTTCCAATATAGTCTCAAATTTCCATCTCTCAGGCTATGTCCTAAGCTGAAATGTTTAGGAACTTTGAAGAAATTGATTCAACCACCTTTGCATGAACAGTCAAAACACATTTTTCCAAAAAAAAAACACAATTAAAAAATCTTGATGTTCAACTTCTTCAATACTGAAACAGCTGGGAGTTGAAAAATTACATTTCTCTGCAAAGTACCCTTCAGTGATAAGTA
Source organism: Illadopsis cleaveri (assembly GCA_013399915.1). Lineage (NCBI taxonomy): Eukaryota > Metazoa > Chordata > Aves > Passeriformes > Timaliidae > Illadopsis > Illadopsis cleaveri. Next base: position 114,393 of record VXBB01015725.1, on the reverse strand, counting down.
ATTAAGTTTTCCAGTGAACAGTATTTTGATTCAGTATTTTGAAACTATTCACAGAGGATGTACAGAAGTCTTAACAAAAGTGACAAATTTAATAATGTGACTTGTCTCAGGGAAACAATGGCACACTGCAGAGGCAGGTATGATGTGATAACCTAAGTTAGTTCATGCTACCTTGTACCTCCAAGCCTCATTTTCTTACTCCTAATATGCAGGGAAGAAGTCACTGACTGAAAATCATGCCTGACTTAAGACAGGAAAAACATGTCACCAGGAAGATGGAGGGAAAAAAAAAATTCAAATCTGCATTTTACCTTGATCCCACCCATGTGTTTTGATAGTTTCACATTCAAATGTGGTTGTGGTGGGTTTTTTTGGTTATTCCTTTGTTCGTCTGGAGTTCTTTCTGGAAAGATTTTTATTATTTTTTACCCTTAGAGAGAAGGAACTTCCACAGTGCAGACATTCATGTTTTCTGGATTGGTAGTGAGTAATAGTTATTGTTTTCCCTCTAATCACCTAATTTTGCTTACTATGTATTTATATGCATCAAATAGGAAGCCTCTTCCTCTTCCTTCCATCCATCCAAAAGAGAGAGGAGAAAATTTGTGCCCGCTAAGAATTTATCCCTAGCATGTATCCATGCATGGAATCTGCTGGAAAGCAGACACACAGCTGTGGCAGGGCTTTGTTCATGCCACTGTGGAAAGTTACCAGTTAAATCTACAGCAAACCACTGTGAACCTAAGCTGTTAGTTAGGAATTAAGGGATATGAAATGTTAGAGGGAGCTGCCCCTAAAGTCTAAGTCATTTCTCACTTCCCAAAGTGCTGCAAACTTTTAGGCACTTAATTTGGTTCAAGCAAGACTTTGAGCAAAGGTTTGGGGCACAAGAGACATCCAAGTATCTCACCCTCAGGTTCCTGATATTCTTGCCCCATTTATTTCTGACACCAGAGCAGAAGACATGACCTAGATCATGCAGTATCTATAAGGAAGGTTTTTCTCAGGTCTCACTGCTTTTCTCCTGCAGATTACCACCATGAAAATCTCAATTAGAACTGGGAGATTGTTGAAATTCCTGGCATTTTCCTGCTCCAAGGTCAGAGTGAATGAAACTCAGGAGATGTTGCTTTTGAAGTCTCACTCTGAAATTTATTATCCTTATCTGTTACAAACTCACAAGATGTGAGCTCTCCCTAACAGAAAGTGAGCCAAAACGGTGTCTATTCAAGGCTATTTAAGTCCCAATTATCCAATAAACAGTAAAATCTGTATTATTTATGCTTTTAATCCAATTATGATCACCCAAAACCTGCAATGTGGACATCTTTCACGTAATCCAATTAAACCACCCAGATTCGTGAAGAAGAAGGAATAAGAAGGTGAAGAAGAAGGACAAAGACAACACCTCAAATCCTCCATCTTGACTCATATGTATTACTGTACACTAAAACCCCAAACTCTAAATTTCTAGGAGTCCAACAGGAGATAACAAAGGTTATTCTCCCAGCTCACAGCGCTTCAGGATCACTAAACCTCCACGGCCAACTTAACAGGAATCTGCTGTGCAGAGGAGACGAGAAATTTGAAGCAGGCTTAAAAAATGGTCGGAGAAAGAAAGGAGAAAAGATGTAACACCAAACCTTTGGTGGTTTGGCCCACTCCCAGCAAGCCTCTCCTGTACAGTCCCTCTAAATGGCCTTGGCTTCTTCAGAAGTCCTCTGGTGTCACAGCCACCAGTCATTCTGTCCCCCCCTGTCACCTCAGCTGTGTAACTAATGGAGCAGGTGACCTATCCCTCGCGACGTGGGCCATCAATAACCCCCTGCCAATGCAACTCCCGTGTTTATCATATTGTTAAGTGGCCACAAATCATCGTTAAAAGGGTGATCCTTCCAAACTATCTATTTGTACTGAACACCTCACAACTCCAAAGGAGCAATCCTTCAAACCCGCGTATCGGCATTTTCACGCTGTTGTTTTACGTTTTTTAATGGTTCCGAATAGAAAAATCCATAAAATAGGTTTGTTCGTGGAATAGGCCTTGCAGCATTTTAAATAACCCCATTTGCCTCACTTACAAAGTATTTAGAATACTGAAAGGACTCTGACACAAATATTCTCCGTGTTGCCGTAAAAAAGGCTGTCTGATAATTTAACTGTAGCACCATAAACTCTGAAACATCATGATATTTTCTAACAGTCAACATATTGTAATGCCCACATGCAAAAGATGTAAATATGTGAAACATCTACTTGGTTACTCTTGCTGTATTTTTTTCTGAGTCCAAAATCCATTATATTTTAACTACATGTAAATATAGAACTAAAGAGAAAATTGACGTGTGCTATGATTTTTAAAAGACAAGGGAGCTCAACAATGTATGCAAGAACTATAAAAACCAAGTGGGATGGTATTTTTGAAACCCAGTTTTGCTTTGGCAGTTCTGTCCTCACTTAAATCATAATTTCACCTCTTCCTCATTGTGGAAGCCTCCATTCTAGAAACACAGCAAACTGTGACTAAGGCTTCTGCTATATTTCAAATTTCTCTAAATCTTACAAAAAATTCTAGTTTGAAAAAAGATCTTTCCTTTCCCTCCCTTGCAGATTTTCATGTGAGTTCACACTGACCTCAAGACATGGGAGAGCATTGCCTTTTTCAAACAATTCTTTGGACACAGCAGAATAGGAAAGCAAGAACATTTAGCCTTAGGGAAGGGGGAGAAAGTAGAGGAGCAAACCATCTAAGAATGTTCGACCACATTAAGCATTCCATTAAAGTTTATGGACTGACATTAATAAAATCAAGTTAACCCAGAGTTAAAGATAACAAATATTTCATAGCAGTTGCTGTGCATTTTAATTCACCAAAACTGTGAGGTGGAATCATCAGGAAAGCTCTGGGAACAGCCAGGTGTGCAACAGACAGGTGCCAGCATGGATGATTTGCGAGGTTATGAGCACACCAAGCACCACCAAAAGTATTTTGTAGAATTAGAGAGAGTTCAGAGAACTGCTGAACTGCCCAGAAAACCCCTCATGGAAAGAGACTGAAAGCACTGGGATCATTTACTCTGGGCTGTATCTACATCACCCAGGGTTAGGTGCAATGAGGCAGAGCAAATCCAGCTGTGCCCATGCCCACACGGAATTGCTGCTCTGCTTTTGCTGTCCCAGCTGGCTCCTTTTACACTGATTTAAACCACTCACATGTTGGAAAGGAAGATGCAGAACAAGGAAGAAGATTGAAGTACAGAGTGGGTGACTAATACAGAGAAAAACACAAATCATGACTTTATTTTCCCTTTTTTCATATTGTCACCAACACTCTCAGCAATAACACGAGATTGAACTGTGGAACTCCCCTCCACAGGACAGTTCAAAAATAAATTCACATGATTTAGCCTTCATGATTTAGCCTTCTTGCCAAAGGTTTTAGCAAAGCTTGAATTTTCTTGATATTGAGTAAGAGCCAATATTTACATCAATTCAAAGTTTAGGTGGGAGTTCTGAGAATGAGTCAGGGGTAGGGTGGGGTCTCTTGTGGAGGGTAAAGAATTGAACATCTCTGATGATGCAATTGCAATGTCTGCCTGAATACAGCAAGGAATAATACACCCAATGACATTTCTGAACAGAACTGGGAGAGAGCGCTGCCTGTTTCTCTTTCACATTTGAACAAGGCAAGCACATCCATATGGGCTTTCTCATTATTAGTAAAGATTTTTTTTTTTTCCTGTGATATTTATTCATGAAATTGCACCCTGTAGCATTTTCCTTATGTCTTTCTTACTCTGCTTGGCAATCACTTTCATTCTCTGTATTTTTTCACTAAGACACCTCAATGGACTTGTGTGACATTTTCAATTATCATTTTTTTTTCCTTCCAAAAACTGAATTAGAACTCAAAATCGTTGATTAAAAATAATAATAATAATAATGAGGCTTGCATAAACAATCCCCTCCCAAATCTTTCAGAACAGAATTGCAAATCTATCCATCACTGGAATCACCATGCAGTTAAAACTCCCAAATATTAACTGTGAACACCTAACTCCAGTGAAATGGGAATCTGTAATGCTGGAACTGCAAAGCACTTCTGGCTACCCTGCTTCCAGTGGGTAAAGCAGCAGTAAAGTGTGATTAATAGGGCATTTAAACTCCTGCATCATTCTGTGGCCCTTCAAAAATCATTCAGAAATAAAGAAAAGGTTTTGCCTGCCTGTGAGATCATATTCTGAGATTTTAATGAATCTTCAAAAATCCAATATTCCTGCCAACTGCTTTGTCACAACCTGTTTCTTCTGTCACTTTCCAACAGCAAGCATGGATTTATATGCATTGTAGAAAGCTGCCCAAGCACTGGTTTTGCAAGATTTCCAAGATTCAGATTTAAAACGGGGTGTTCTCGACTATGAGCATTACACCAGCCTCCCAATTGTCTCACATCATTCGGAGACAAATTAAAAGTGGTAAGATTATGAAACTTGCATTTAATTATCAAGAAATGGAACTGCTACTGATTAAAAAAAATCCTCATTAGAAGTTCCCAGTAACATGAATAAAGCCAGAGAAATTATTGAAACTATTATTAAAGCTATTGTTTAAAAGCTGACATCTTAATTGTGTTCTGTGGCACAAGATGAATCATCAAAAAATATTAAGTGTAATAATTATTGAGAAAATAAGGTGTCCCATGGTAGTCTCTTAAATGACTAAAGCATTCACTAAGTTCTTTTTCTTTCAAATAAATCCCCTGTTGAACCTTTCATTTCTTTATCAACTTATGAACATAAAAATCTCCCACAACACCTTGACAGTGTTTCCAAGCATCACTTAGCCAGGGAAGAATGAGGACAGGGCTTTGTTTTTTTATTTAAACTAGTTGTTTAAATCAGTTAGACACAGTCCCATCCATTCTTACTGGTCTGTATTTTATATTCTACCACCATTAATGAGCTTTTTTAACTCCCCCTGTACAATATACAATACCTTAGGAGAAAGTTTATTTGGAAGGCACATAATAAAATAAATAAATACAGAAACACTCCTCACAGTCCTCACCAAACTAACAGAATTTTCTCTAAGGAGGTAGGAAAGTGCTGCTTCTTCCCAGGCACACATTGATCAAAAAAAGAGACACATCTGGCATTTGGTTAAAAAACCAAAACCAACCAACCAAAAAAAATCACAACAATAAGCTGCCACAACCAACTCTTCCTCCACAAAATGCACCCAATCCAAATTAACAATGCTGCCTAAGATGGGGAGTTCCTTTTTTTCCCCCCAAGAACACACCACTACAAATGCGTGGCATTTCTTCTGAGGAGACAAATAATCTTTTGACAATTACGTTCTTAAGGCACAAAATGAAAGACAAGGAAGCAAATGTTAAGCAAAACTCCCTTACTATTTCACACCAGCACTCATTTGTTGACTCGCACTCCCCACTGGCAGCCAAGCATCCCAATGCCTCTCAGCAGTAGCTACCTAAAAAAGCTGCCAGCAGTTCAGTTCAGTTTCCTGCNTCTTCCTTCTTCAGAAGTTTAAGTGGTTTTCTGTAATTAAGTGAAAAAGGTCTGCATTGCAGGCCTTAAGTGACCATTATTAGGTCAAAATCATAAATAATATAGGTGTCACCTTGTTATTAGGTAATTATCAGTTAAATAACCTCAGAAAAAGTTAGAAGCACTCCATTTTACCTCGTTTCTCTACCTTGTTAGAGCTCACAGCTCGTGAGTCTGCACATAAATAAAATATAATAAACAAACAAGTCCAAACACGATCCCTCATTCCCCATGTTATTCATCCTAACCATGGCAGAGAGAGAAAAGAAGCCAAAACAATCACAAATGTGCAGAAGAACTTCAGACCAGCAGCAGTACGATTGGGAGCATAATTTCTGGAAGAAGTAAGTGGTAAACAATAAAATCTGTCAGATGTGGACCTGGCAAAAGGGGTGTCTTGTGTCAGAGGCCTCACCCACACACAAACACCCCCGACATCTTTCAGGTGTGTTTTTTCTGATTGCAATCATGTTTTCTACAAAAGTGAAATGAGACTAAGACAGGTGTCCATTCAGATGGGCAATGACAAGGACTTGGAAGAGTCAGTGAGCCATCTCTAACACCGTAAGGAAGCTTCAATGATCTGCTTCAAAAACTTACGCCACAGAATCACAGAATCATTAGGTTGGAAGAAACCTTCAAGATCATCAAGTCCAATGCAACCCTAACCTCCACTCAACCATGGCATCACATCCAGTGCCANGACACAGCACTCAATGTCCTTCCTAAACTGAGGGGCCAGAGCTGGACACAGCACTCAAGGTACGGCCTCACCAGTGCCGAGAAGTGAAGGCAAGGAAAGGAAGCTTGACAAAAGCTGAAAACCATTTCTAACACTGACACATACAATTTAGCCCTGACAGAAACATTCTGAAGAGCTACAGGACCTACCATTCATATATTGGGACAGCCACACCACTGTCACCTCACCCCTAAGGCTCCACACACAGAGAGCATCCACACACCCACCACGACCCCTGCCCTGTGGTGGGGACCTGTGCCTGGGCAAAGCTGTTGGAGGCAGCTCACAAACAAATCCCACTGCAAACAGCTGAGCTGTGGAGGCCACAGTAATTGACTGCTTAGGTGATGAAACGGCAGACGAAATGCTGTGTTGACAAACACGAATTAACATGCAGTGGAAAAACATTCCTGACTTTACTCACACAATGATAAGCTGTAATTTAGCTATTAGGACTCAGAAACAAGAGCTTGGAGTTATGTGTAAATGAGAAAAAAAACAACCCATCAGCTCAGTGCTTAGCGGAGATTAAGAAAAGCAAACAAAGAGGGGAAAAATAATATTGCTGCATGCTACTCCAGTCCTTGTTCAGTCTTCTCTCCAAGTATTTGTTCTTGCCACTCCTCGAGAGCAGACACAGGAATTAGTGAGATCCATGGTCTGACTCAGTGAAACCTTTCTGGTTCTCCTGCTACAAGAACAGCACAATTTGATGAAGGGACTGTGAATTAAAACATTATTAAATTTACAAGAATTTGAATTAATAGTAACAGCACTAGATAAGCTATAAATGCTTTCCTGATAGTTCCATATTTTATTTACAGGATGAGCCAGATGGCTCAACAAAAACAGATACAAGTTTGGAAAGGTTTATTATTGTATATTGCCAGTGCAGGCCTAAAGGAAGCAAATTAGGTTTTGAGGTGTCTCAACACCATCTGTAACACCGTGCTTCTAAATGGTGACCAAAATACAGAATATATAAGGAGGACAGTTACAGAGCTCTTTAGAAGAACCTTTAGCTCAATATGGACTGAAATCAAACCCCAATGAGATCAACAGGGTGGGGAAACTCTTCTATCTGTATAAAAAACTCTCCAAAAATCCAAAATTGTTATAGAGGACAACTAACTAAAACTGCAGTAGGTTTGTAGTAAAAGATGCAGCAGCTGGGGACAGGGTTCAGTGGTGGATTTGCAGCGCTGGGGTAATGCTTGGACTCCACAATCCTAAAGAGCTTTTCTCATCTAAATGATTCTAAAATAACTCCCTGCTCAGTGTGCAAGTGACAATGGTGTGTCATCACCAGGTTAATGGCTTCAGTCCTGACATCAGCTACTCAAGACAAGTGCAAGGAGAATGTGCATGCTTCTTTATAAATCCTCCTGTGCTACCAGCTCTTAAGAGAAGACAGTCACATATCAAATATGCTCTAAAACTGATTTTTTTCCTACTGAAGCCACTCTGCTGTAAAACCCTTAAGTCACTTCTGTGAATTCTAGACCTTAGATGCACAGTGGGGCCAAAAGAGAAATAAAGTAAAATAACAACAGTATATGTAAGGCATTAAATAAAGTTAGAAGATATCCAAGAGAAATACATATAAACAATGGAGAACCCCATTTAAATTCCTTGGTGTTCAAGAAAAGAGCATTTAAATTCCTTGGTGTTCAAGGAAAGTCCCAGTCCTCTGAAAATGTTTTTGATTGTCACCTTTTGTTAGAAATAATGCTGCAAGTGAATTCTAAAAAAGGAGCACTGTCTTCACAAGAAAATTTGATCAAAGCTTTCTTTTCAGAAAACATCCACTCAGAATAGGTAATATTATTTGGACTTTGAAAAAAAATATTAGAACAATTCTTTAACTTAATTGTAGTAATGACTGAATTTACATATTTACCAGTCCTGCAAATATTTTCCATCAGGTTATACAAGAAAGTGCATATTAATCAAAGAAGTCTTCTTAGAAACCTTTCCAACTGATCTGATAAAAATAACCTCTTAGGAACAGAGGTTTTGACGGATCTCTAAATAAAATCAGCATTTTAAAGATAACAGGGGAAACAGATTGCAGTCATGTTGCTACAGGTGCTGTATTATTTGCCTGCTCAAGAAGTTCTTTTCTGGTTTCCAATTCTATGGAACACAAATTTCAAATTACAAATCTGAGATTTGACTGATGAAAAAAGGCTCTGCAGTTTCACATGAGTGCTTTGACTGGGTGTAATTATTTTCCTGTTGCAGGGAATGATAACTAAAGCGTATTAGGAGCTACAACTGTCAAGACTGAATGAAATAATGAAAGGCAAGTTTAGTCCTGCAATATTGTCCAGGGGGAAAGCAAGTGAAAAACAAATCAAGGAAATCCTCTCACATCCTTTAACAGCAGAGTTGTTCTGAAAAGCTATTAGTTTAGATAATCTTCCATGAAACCACAAAACTGCAATTTTTGTAGCATATGTAGAATCAAGCGAACTTGCTGGGCAGAAGTTAGTGATTCAGAGAGTGTGACTAAGCTTGATTAGCTTTTTGCTGAAGTCATTTCAAAATGCCCACATTTTCTTTGGTAAGCAATGCTGCCAGTGGATTACTAAAACTGATGGCTAGCTTTGTTGCTATTTATAAGCTCAGGAACGCCATTACAGCCTCCACTAAACATGGAGTTGGTCTAAACGCTCAAGCCAATTTCAAAGAAAAATTATACAAATCTATGGGTTAGAACGATTTTTAAAACTTAAAACTTTTGAATCGAAAAGAAATTCCAAATTCTTCCTTTAAAAAAAAAAAAATTACATACCAGCTGCCCAGTGACAGGTAGATTTAGATATTTTGATTTTGAGGCAGTGACAGTCACTTGGAATGTCTTCATTCAAATTTCAAACACCACAAAACAGGAAAGGTTCCCTAGTGAGTCTCGCAGAGAGAAAATGTGAATTTGTAGACAAGGCACTTGGTGACCAGGTGGTTTTAGGTTAATGGCTGAACTCAATAATCTTTGAGGTCATTCTCAATGATTCCATGATCCCGGGATGCCAGGATTTCCTTGCAGGGCTGTTGATGCTCTAACAGCCATCTGGGGTGGTCCATTTTGTGTTGGAAGGGCCTCCCTTTGCAGCCTTGCCCAGAGACATCTGCAAAGCTAATTGCCCTTCCACAATGCAGAACTGAGCCAGCCAGCCAGCCAAGGCTGCAGTCATCAAAAAGGGGATTTTCTAGCAGGGTTTTCAGCTTTGCTCTAGACAAAAGAATCAGAGCTGGGGTAACATAATACGCTGGCAGCTCGAACAGACACCCCGTCTCCTGGATTCGGATTTACAACTAGACTTGACTGGAACCATCCCTTGCTGAGTGCAGGAAACAGAGTTCCTGAAATAGCTGATCTGGCAAGCGCTTCTCATTCAGGCTCATCTGGCAGAAATAGCATCTGCAAAATCACTGGGAGTTAATAACGCATTCATCGACACTGAAAACGACTGAAAATTCCCTTTTCGCTTATTATCCTACCTCAGTAACACGTTTTAAAAGGAGCTGTAATTACCATCGTGCACTGTTGTTAGGAAGGAGGAGATCAAAGCTGCTCTAAAGCAGCCACAATGTCCCATCTCTCTTTTTGCTCTTTGCTGAACAACAAACGTGTGCCTTGAAGCGATTGCTCCGCAGAGCAGCAGCTCCAGGGATGGATTGCAGTGACCTTGTGATGTTTGCTGGGGAGCTCATCAGAGCCACCACTCAGGAGAGTGCAAGGGATATTTGATGTAAGCAAACTCAAAGAGTGGTATCTAGAACAAACAACGCTGCCCCTTCTAAAATGCCTGGAAAATGCAATCCCTACGCTTCCAGATTTTATTATGTTCACAGGTTGTTTGATAGGGCTCGCATCTGATCAGAGAACAGGCAGAATCTTTCCAAACAGAAATTTTAATGTTAAGCCTACTTCAAATTTTAAAATAAAATAATAAAATAAAAGTAATAGAAATACCCAAATTGTCCCCCTCCAGGTTTTTGCCATGAAGACTTCAAATAAACTTTAAACAAACGCATGAAAATGGAAACACACCAACAAAAGGTTCTGCCACTGGAAGGGTTTAAGGAATGCTGAGTGTGTCATCTATTTGCAAAAAAAAAAAAAAAAAAACAAACAAACCAACCAAAACAAAGCTGTTGAGAGTAAATGGCTATAAATATAAAAAAGTAATGGGGCACGAAGAGCTTTAAACAAAACCAGAAACGTTGCCTGACTGAATTAGTAACTATAGCTAAATGTGGTTTTGATTCACTGGTAATTTATGGGTCTTTTAACTTTATGAATATAATAACTAAAAGGAGCCAAAAAAAAAAAAAATGACAAATGCTAAATATATACTACTATATAATAATGGTAAATTTTCAGTGTGCCAAAAATACTTTAAAGGTCTTGGAGCATTTAAAAGCAACACCACCACCAATTTCTCCTTTTCTTCAAACCACATTTAACCTTCAGAGTGAATTAGGGCAAGCCCAAATCACAGTTTCCTTGCTGAGAAAAGATAGGAAAAAATAAACTTCTGAGGAATGAATGCTTTATGTAATTTAGGTAGTAAAAATGGAATATGGTATTATTATTATTATTAAGTTAATAGCAGAGAAAGTATCAATAAGGAAATTATATATGCAGCAATTTTTTAATTACCTCTCATGCCAGAGGATAAAGGGGCAAAATTAATTCCATTGTCACTACTTGAATAATAAACTAGCACAGAATAAGCTTCACTAAGATAAGTAACTTAGGTGCTGTCTTTTATCCTTTAGTGGCTTGTTTGGTCTGTTGCTTAAATCAAATCACCTGACATGAAACACAGATTACTGTTACATATGATTATACCAAAGCTGGCCCAACATGGACAATCAGAGCAGTATCTCACAGGCCAGAAGTGCAAGGATGATGATTTGAGAGCCAGTCAGTAATTAATGGCTTCTGATTACTTATTTGGTGATCCCTAAGTAGCCTTTTCCCAAAGACAAACTAGCTAAGAAAATTACTGTACACTGCATTTTCTATACAACATGGCTGCATAACAACCCAATTGATTGCCTATGAGATAGAGCATTAGTCCTTTAACCTCAATTCTCTTCACCTAGGATATACTCACAAGTGTGGTTTCACCTAAAAGCACATGGCTTGGAAGTTGTGTTTTCCTGGAGGAATAAATTAGTGCTAGAATCTCCACACCTGATTCATAATTCTCTTCCATCTTGCCCTGGCTTACTCAGAATTACAAACAAATGAGACTCAGCGTTACTTTCCCCAAAGTATTCAGCTGTCAAAGATACCGATCGAGAACACGCAGAGTTATTTAACCTTTTGAAACTTTCTATAGTTGCCCATTCCCCCTGAAGGCAAGGCTTTCTTTTTCAGCATGAGCCTCCCAACACTAGGAATGTAACCAGGCTTTGTGTTTTGAGTGGCAGCTACTCTGGAGTGGCATGGGACAGGAGGCAACCAGAACCCCCAGCAGAAGGTGGTGCCTTAAGTTTTAGCTTTCATGTTTTCAGACTCTGTGCTGCCCAGGGGTGCAGTTCTGAGCCTCATATTCAGTGTCACTCAGCTCTCTTCACAGAGTATGGAGACAAAACAAATCCTTTTCCTGCTGAGGACCAAGGACAACTTTCAGGCCCAAAAGCACAAACAAGGGTGGCTGAAGGGAGGAACAAGAAGGATGGGACCTCACAACCTGAAGCTGGAATGGGACAATTAAACTCCAAGATGCAAATGGACCAAAACTTATAAAAAGGTAAGTTCTCATGACCCGTCAGCCATTTTGTGACCGTTCTTAGTCCACCTCAGGTGTAGGCNATATATATACACATATATATCCCCCTATAAAAAGTGCTTATAATAATTACTTAAAGGCTTATGGAAGAGAAAAGTGCTTCACAAAGAATTAGTCCAAAAATAGAAAACTTTCAACAGTGTATTTAAAAGCACTAACATTCCAGTGGCAATTTCTAAGCTCCCCCTCCTCCCAGCTATTTAGATCTTCTGTTGAAACTTTTCACTTTTTTTAACACAAACTGCTTTTAAAAAGCAAAAAACATTAAAGAGCAGCAACAGAAGACCCTAATGGTTAGTGCTCCCACTGAGAGAGAAATAAAAACCATTTCAGGGGCTAGGTATTATAAGCTTTTTTTCTCTTTCCCTTATATCTCTTTTGTTATCCTCTACTAAAATCAGAATGTGAAAGGAAATATCCATCACCATCACACATGAAGAGACATCAGCTAATTTTGTGAGGAAACTCATCAGTCAGTAGTTATTGTAAGCTCTAATATTCAGATGTCAAGCAACTAAATTCTGTATTGCAATCGCACAACTGCTCTTAGAACAACTCGTTTTTTTAAAAAAAATATTGGCAATGTAAGCCTTAAAGGAAATTGTCTCATATATTCTCAAACCATCCTGCAGAAAATAGCAGCTCTTACAAATTTGTAGGGATTTCAGTCTTTGCAGTGACTGGAACCAATGAAATGGATGGCATACAAAATGAAATGGTTTTGCTTGATGAAGGCTGCACATTCTTTGAACAGTGAACCAACTGGGATTAAATATTCTAATTCTCAATCTTATAAAACACGGTGATGGACAGCTTTGTCAAGCTCATTAATACTAAAGCAACTGCTGATAATTGCTCCAGGTTTCAACCTCTAATTAAAGCTAAGTGGCTCGATTTGCATACAGTAAACAATAGAAGTTTCTTGTGATCACACTCCCAGAGGCCTTATCAGCTTCACAAATACAGTATCATTAAAANCAAGATGCAAATGGACCAAAACTTATAAAAAGGTAAGTTCTCATGACCCGTCAGCCATTTTGTGACCATTTTGGGTCCACCTTGGGTGTAGCCCTGGTCAGGCCCTGTCCTGCCCAAGGTGGATCCTGGAGGCCTTTCAATAAATCCCTACTTTATTCTCTAGCTCTGTCCAGTCTCTGTTCCAGGTCAGCCTTCCCAAGGCATTAAAGGAAAAAAACACCCTGCAGTGAGGGCAGGAACCACCATCCACACCAGAACCCAGATGTCCATCCTGATGGCACAGGAGGACCCCCAAAAGATGCTTCCCACATTTCCACAGCTCACCCCCACTTTGTACTTTCAAAGGTTGGGGTCATTCAACAGCACCTCACAAAATCATGTTCTGTAAATGTTTCTGGTCTGCCATCTCTGTTGAAAACACAACCCTCAGTATTTAAAAATGGATGGACTAAAACCCCATTTCATACCCAAATGGTTGGCAGTCAGAAAGCATTGCATCATCATTCAATACAAAAATAAAGCTTTTTGCATCCTAAGAAACCTGAGATATGCTAAAAAAATCCATGGGTGGGCTCATTTCAGTCTCGCCTGTGAGAGCATAAGAAAGTTCACTATTAGGTTTTGTTCCCGATGAAATGACAATTAAAAATATGAANTGAGGAAACTCATCAGTCAGTAGTTATTGTAAGCTCTAATATTCAGATGTCAAGCAACTAAATTCTGTATTGCAATCGCACAACTGCTCTTAGAACAACTCGTTTTTTAAAAAAAAAATATTGGCAATATAAGCCTTAAAGGAAATTGTCTCATATATTCTCAAACCATCCTGCAGAAAATAGCAGCTCTTACAAATTTGTAGGGATTTCAGTCTTTGCAGTGACTGGAACCAATGAAATGGATGGCATACAAAATGAAATGGTTTTGCTTGATGAAGGCTGCACATTCTTTGAACAGTGAACCAACTGGGATTAAATATTCTAATTCTCAATCTTATAAAACACGGTGATGGACAGCTTTGTCAAGCTCATTAATACTAAAGCAACTGCTGATAATTGCTCCAGGTTTCAACCTCTAATTAAAGCTAAGTGGCTCGATTTGCATACAGTAAACAATAGAAGTTTCTTGTGATCACACTCCCAGAGGCCTTATCAGCTTCACAAATACAGTATCATTAAAACTTGAATGCTAATTACAGTTAATTTCTCAATGCAAATAGGAGTAATTCAGTGGACATTTAGGCCTTTCTTGCTTAGACTTAGCACTGCAGTTTATCTAAATGCGCCCCAGACACTTGCCAAAAATAACACAAGGAAGAACAAAACATTCCACAACTCTCCCTGCTCTATCACGTTTAATAAAATGATGTCAAATGTTATCAAAAGCGTTGCCATAAATTGAGCAAGGTAAATCAATTAGCCTTTCTCCATTTGTTCCCTTTATCTGGGTAACAATGCAGAAAAAACAAAGCACTGCTGATTAAAAGTAGTCCAGGCTAAGCCATGGTGCTCACATTACAAACTTCAGCAGCACTATTAAAAGACTTTCCAAAACAATCCTTATCTTAAACGCTGCCTATGTAATGAAAAAAACCCAACAATGTAGAAATCTGCATCTGTTGGGAAAACAAGTAAGATGCAGTAAAGTGTCTAACAAAAACACACTTCTAATGTATTTGTAATCTCTCCTCCAGCCTCCTGTGTCAACTAAAAGTGAAGAGGAAGCAGGAGAATTAGGAGTAGGAACAATCTTCCCCAGATGAAATAGCAGCCAGCACTCTGGCAGCCTCAAGCCCAGGTTAGGGAAGGAGATATGGTGTGCCAGGCTGCACATCCCTGGCACTGCAGAGGATGGGGATGTGCACACAGCACCAGGAGCTGAGGAGAATAACTCAAAGAGCCAGCCCCTCTGCTCAGCAGCACACACAGCTCTTGGAGTTTGTTATGTGCCGGCCCTTCACCCCAGGCTTTTCTTATTAATCTGCTTCAGAACAGTCTCAGATCCTCTCCCATCTGCTGTACCTCAAAATTCCATGTGGACCACTGTACAAGTTTGTGTAGCAGAGTGACAAGTCACCTAAGAACACCTCATCCATAGGCACTGTAAAAATACTACAAAAACACAACAAAAACACTAGTGCAGGACTGACAGTGTCACTGGCTAATTACTGACTCCAGATGTACCAGGGAAAAATCATCTTCCTGCTGCTCCAAAGGCTGCATTAATGAATCAGGTTATGATTCCCATTGACATGAGTCCCTGGTATTTTTACACCCTTCTACACTCCTTCAGTTAAGTAACAGGTGGAAAGTGATCCATTAGGATTCAGAGGTACCTGTTTCACAACAGCTGCACCATGCAGAAAGAAGAAAACTTCATTTCCCATGGAAATATTTACATATGTATAAGGCCTCCATGGGGTGGCCAAGGCACTCCTGCATTGCTTGGAATGGAACCATCTTCTGCTCCAGCCATTCCCTATATGCTTTTCCAAAGAAAAAAAAAAAAAACAAAACCAAACTTCCAAGTTATACCATGGAAATATTTACTTGGTAAATACCTCATTGTCTTTTCCTCCTTTCCCTTCAGAGAGCCTCAATTTTAATTCTTTTTTTCTCTGGCCTCTCATCCTGCCATTTTTATAGAGGATGCAACCCTTAAGTCAGCTCCCAAAACATCCGAGATTTTGTTTTATCTTGACCCAGAATTCCTTCTAAAAATAAAAACAGTAAAATTCCAACACTTGCTAGCTATTCTGCCTCTTTCCATTCCCATGGTACTGTACCTTAATCTACATTCTGCAACCAGATAATTTTTAAAATTGTATTATTCTTCACTCTTTCTGTCAGAGATCCTATAGTCAGTCCTACTTTAGATTTAATTTCCTAATCACTTCAGCGTGTCTCTTTCCACGCTGGACATTACTACAGGAAAGTCTCCAAGTTCCAAGTGTGCNGTGACCATATTGGTTGGACCTGTGTGTGCTTCGACCCAACTCTCTCTATAGGGCAACCCTGGCAACACCAAGGTTTTTAACCACCTCTCAAAAAGAACACAATCCTTCTCATGTGAAGCTCTCACACTCAAGCCTTTCTAGGAAAAAAACCCGTTAAAACCAAGGTAGGGAAACAAATCAAACAAAAGAATAGCCTTGGTTCTCCATTCACAGTTTGGGTTCATAAACTGGCTACAGCTGATGAATCCAAAACCTACCCCTATGAACCAGCTCCCAGTAGGTGTCCAGCTATTTGCAACTACTCCAGTGCTGGGGTTTTGTCCATCACTGCTCCTTATGGCAAATGTCACCTATTAACTTTCAAAGTATACCAGCATTCTGGTCTTTTAAACTATGACTTTCCATAAGCCTTTTTAAAATTTTTGTTCCATTTAAGTGATTGGAAAGCAGGGACCATAATCTGTGATAAGCACATTTAAATTGCTTGCAGCAAAAACTGAGGCACTTCTGAGGTGAAACCCCAAGTTTCACAACTATGATTAAGGTCCTAATAAAATGAAAATTTACATGAAATTGTGTGAGAGCCTTTTTGCAAAAACTTAAAATTTTGACACTGTTCTGCTCTGGAATATTACCCCACTTTGATAATTTCCATTTTCTGACATCAACATGGTAACGAGTGATTTACCTGAATACGTACAGACCTTCCCTTTGCCTGTCTGATATTTGATTATTACTTCTTGATGGCAGTCGTTATGCCAGCTGAAGACATTTTGAATGCTGAGAATTTATGAGATTTGCTTCAGTTATACAACACAGGAATTTGAAACCAGCAGCTTCAGTTGAGTTCAAACTTTTCACCCTCAGTGGCTGGGAGAGGGGAATGACAATCATTCAATTTAAAGACAAATGTTTTCATTTCTTTTGGGGCTGGGGAGGGGGTGCTGGTTTGGTTTTGGTGGGCTGCTTNTGTCCATAGAACTCACAGGATTAACAAAAAACCAAACAAAAAACCTACTGAGACATTTTCAAATAAAGAAAAAGATGAAATCCCTCCAAAAATTGGAGTATAGAGGCACAGAATGCTTCCTGAGACTTCTATAAGGCAAAAGCCTCCACATGCATTCCTAACAGCTAAAGTTTCTTATTAACATGAATCAGCTCTTCCTCCTGAATGAGAAATCTTTGGCCTATTAGCAGTGCCACTGTTGCTTACCAATTTTTAAAAGAGCACTTAACTTTGCTCAGCTGCCATTTCTCTGATGAAACCCAAACTCTTTTGCATACCAGAAGATACGCAGACGAGACGTGTAATCATCTCAGTTAAAAACTTTCCTGCTGGCACCGGTGCTGCCACACTCTCACCAAGGTGAAAAATGGATGCACAACCAGGAAAGTACCAAGTCTCTCACTCTCTAGGAACAGTTTAATTAAACAACATCACTTGTACATTTGTAATTTCACACAAACTGGGAAAGGTTATATGTCTGATTTATATATATATATATGCGTATATATATATGTTTTTAGGAAGACTTTGACTTCAAGCACCTGACCTTCCTAATACTTGCCCACCAGTCCTGCTGGAACTCCAAAGGACTAAGGATCTGCTTCCCCTCCACAAGTGTTCATCCAATTTGCAAGTTTGCCTTGGGTAGGATTTTTCCAGCCCTGCATTAATGCCTGGGTATTCCTGCCTATTTGCTATTCTCCTGTTTAGACTGAACTGCTGAAATAGGTCCTGCTCAGAAGCCAGAATTACAAGGGAATTGTTATCTTTAACTAACAAAACCCTTCACAATTCAGTCCAAACTACATAACATTTTATTGGGCTGAAAATGCTTTTATTAAGTCCAGACTGTGATTTAGGTACCAGTGAGAATTTAACTTCGCATTTTCTACTCCAAGGCATTTTTTGGAGCCTGCCATTGAACCAGAATCTCCCTGGCTCTTTTGTAGCATTCCATTTTTTTTGCCCAAACTACCTCATAAAGACTTGCAAGGTGCATGCATTTGTTTTATAAACCATCTCAGCTCTCCCTTCTCTGCTGGGACTAAGTACAAAGGGATTCAGGAGAAAGCCATTTTGTGAAATGATACTTTGCATGTTTATTCAGAGAAGCCCTTCACTTGGGGAAAAACGCAAGGGCTGGTTCTCTCAACAAGGAGATAATAAAGAAAAATTATTTCATTTATTCAAAGTACATTTGCACTTCAAAAGAAAGGTATGATGATAAATTGTACTCACACATCCAAGCCACCCAGTTCAGAGACTACAGATGGGCGGGACTATGATGGAACTTTTCATGGTCAAGATCTGTGAGTATTTAGTCAGAATAGAATAAATTATTTCAGTCATCTCTGGTTCCTGCAGAAACTCTTCAGATGACGGTGGAAACACTGGATTAGGCCTTCCAAAAAACAACCCTGACCAAGGCCAAATACATGACAACAGCAAAATATCTCCCTCCCCAACTATAAATGAGGGCAACAGATGCACCGCTGAAATGATGCACAATAAATGGTGATTAACAACATCAGCAGCTCCTGCTTTTAAAAACATCCATCACCAGCAATTTTAATTAAAGTGAACGGCGAAGTAGGTGATTTGGCTCAGCATCCAGGAATTTATCAAGTGGGATGATTCTGAGGCCCTGATTACAAGCTGTAGTCACTGCTACCATCAGGCCTGAGCAGAATTAGCCGTCATTAACGTCATTAGCTCCTGGGGGTGAAATATGATGAATATACATCATCTCAGCTTATTCCACTGAACCATTGCCACCTCACAGTTCTCTAGCAGCCTGGTTCTTGCAGCACCAAATGGTTGGTGGTCTAGTGAAACTGTATTTTTCTTTTAAGAACACTTTCTTTGAGTTTCTCTGTTTTATTTTGATTACAGCTGGATGCGGTGCTGCGGGCTTGCTTGCTCTCCTGAGAAAACAGAGAACTGAACTGGTGAATTTTGAGCATTCAGATATTAATACTGCAGCAAAAATTGAGCTCAGATGTCACATCCTGCCAAGGGATGTGTTTGGCATTTGGTTATCTCTCCCTATCTCTACATATCTGCTGTTTTAGCTGGGCCTCGATACAACTTTGCTTCTATTTAATGCAACTCAGCAGCTTTCGTAGTCACAGACCTCTAAATATTTGACAGATTATCCAAAAGGGCTGAAATAATGAAAGCACATGAGAATAAAGAACAAAAGGGTGACGAGGGAAGATTAGAAAAATGGATAAATAAATATCCTGTGGAACTGGAACACTATGAAGCACACTTGGAGGGATGAAAAAAGGGATGTACGTAAACAGTGAGTGAGGAGAAGAAAGAAACAAAGCTACAGACAACAACATAACAATTCAAGACTGCAGTAAGGAGTTTGGAACGTGTTTCTCTGCTAAAGAAAGAAAATATGGCACCACAGTACATAAACAGGGAAATTAGAATGCAAGGGAGACATGAAATTAGCAGAAAGAAAGTAAAAGGGACAGTTTGATGACTTGTATTTGTCTTGAGCTTGCCCTTGCCACCAAACTTAGTCTTGTATTTGGAAATGGAAGAATAGATAAGGAAGGGTCAAATAGGAATGCTGGCATGTAACAGAAGTGTGAGAAATGCTTTGAACCATTGTGTATTTTGCTTTAAAAAGAAAAAAAAAAAAAATCTCATCTGCAATGATCCAGCTGGAAAAAACGCTCACACAAGGACTTGAGCCATAAATGAGAACTGAGAAGGAGATGGAGATTTGAGATGAGCATCAGACACATTTTAGTGACCCAGAATCATTAATGGCAGCATTTCCTCTTTCTGCAGGAGGGAGGCAGGGACAAGGTTCTCTGTATTGCACAAAGGCTCAGGTGTGGAACTTCAGGGACATGACAATGGTGGGGGAAGAGGAGGAGGCAGGCACATTTGGGTTCAACATGCCCAAACACAAAAAAGCACGTTTACAAAGGCAGGTACAGACAAATCCAAGGCATGCTAAAGTAACAAACACAGAGAAGTCACAGTGAAACAACATCATCTGCTTACAAACCAGGAGGATCAATCCCAGCACTACCGTGCCAGAAAAATCCCCTGCAAAAATACTCTGCATCTCTCTGCTTGACTGAGGGAGGGATGCATTCCACAATAAGGAATACCATCAGGTAATGAATACATAAAATTTGTTTAAATAAATGCTCTCCCACCTTTCTTGTGGGTTCTGACACGCTTTCAGTCTTCCTTTTCCACACAAGCAGAGGAAAATCTGCCCTCTGGCTATGGAAGTGTGGACTCAGCTGTTCAAGGAGGACGTGTCAGTGGATAATTCTGCCCAAACACTGAGACTGAGATCATCACCCAAGGTTTCTCTCCAAACTGCATCAAGCAGCATAAACAAAAACCACTGTCTTGTGTGGATTCCACCTCTCTGGAAGTGCACGGTTCTGCAGCTAAGATTTAATTCATAAAGGTTTAATACTGCCAGTATATGCCAAAGAAAGTTCAGAAATCTATGGAAACTCATAAATACACTGCAACAGACTGATACACAGCAATACACTGATTCACCTCCTTAGAAAAAGATTTACAAATTTCAATGTGATATTTCAATGAGAATAGAATAAAAAATAGTTTTTAGTAAACTAAATGTGCTACAGCTGATTACAGTCTGCAGAAATGTGTGTTCTTGGCTCACAGCTTTTGCTCACACAGTCATCTTTTAGGAAAGGCTCAACAAGAGCAAACAAAAAAGTCATTTACCTGTAATTGTCCCAATCAAAATTATTCTTTCCCCTAGCAGTGTTGCCCTTCCATGACAAGCCACACTACAGTAACACATCTTTTATATCATGTTTTCTGTTACCTAAGCAAATAACTCTATTTGTTATATTTGTTTTCATCTCAGCTATGAACAAAACTCTAAATCCTAACTGACAGGCATCACTAGGAGTTGATATGGGAGTCAGCTTTGAAAAAACAGGCTGCTAAACTGTTTCCTTGAATATGGACTGCATCTAGTTTTATACTTGGTGAGAACAGTTTTTCAGACGAAAGAAATTAATATTTCATCAGAGTAAATACTGAAGTACCTGTCGTATTACTTAAATTATATTACTCCAATTACTCCAATTTATACTTTAGAGACCTTAAAAGATAATGTGACATCATCCCACAGGAATAATATTAAAAAATCTCTCAAGTAAGGGGATAAATTTTGTAGTAACTACTGAACATGGCTGTTTCTTTATATGTAACTGTGATTTAATATATCATTTCTGCATAATGTAAATGGCTCCAAGCAACTACCAGCAATTCAGAAAAATCATATTTAATGAGTTGTCAACTAAGGCTCACAAAAGTATGCCCCTTCTGATTACTCCTCAAAATTACTTTCTAGTATATCTACTCTGATCCTAAATAGAGAGTATGCTGTCATGATTTATTTTTTTTAACCTAGGTAAGTATTATGATGCCCATCTGATATGCAGAATAATTTATGCTTTTAATTGCTCATTTCTTGGCTTGATATTAGCTATATAAATATAAAAAATGTTCAAAATAATTGATCTTTTAAAATTTTCTATTTGAAAAATTGACTGATTTCAAATAAAAAGACCAGACAGAAATTTCATGCTATTGTTTGTTCTTTGCATAGATAAGTCCACGTTTAAAAAATGCAAATGGGAGGCACAGAAGTGTCTCAAAATTATCAGATGAAAAAAAGCCAAGTGACAAGGATGTTGAGAGAACAGTGCAGTGCTAAACTGCAGCATTACACCATCTCTTCCTCAACATCAAATTGCAAGGGGGAAAAAAGAAATCTGGTACTGATAAATCACAGTCTGTCAGAAAGCCCTTTGTACATTTTTAGGCTTTGTACATTTTTAGGCACCACAGAAGGTACCTCCAGGAGAAAAAAAAAAAACCCTGTGAATAACCAATTTCTAATTTCAGCAAAACTTGACTCCACTTCTGGCAATGGAAAAAATCACAGCAGTCAGTGCCACAAAAAACAAACAAACAAACAAACAAACCAACCAAAAAAAAACCCAACCCAAAAAAAACCAAACAAACAAACCAACCCCGTTGCAACTTTTATTTTGCACTGCTGCTGCTGCTGAGAATCCTATGAGTTTTAACAGGGATTGCAGGGATTGCCCTTACAGAGGAGCCTCCAAACTGCCAACAAGGTGACAGGGAACAGGTCAATGAAAGGAAGCCAGATACAAGGACAACAAGAGTTTTGCACAGAGCCTGATGGCCACAGCTCACCAGTTCTCTGGGATTTGACAGGAATTTGTACATGCTTAACTTTTACTGTGAATTTCCATTATGAGAATGTGCTGTTCGAGTGACAAGCTTCTTAAATGCTTGACTCTGCACAGCCTGAGATGTGCATGCAAATAAGAATCCCTCTAGCCTACTTTTATTATTTTATAAATTCTCTTTCAATCCAAATGAAGCACAATTTCCTCTGCAAAGAAACATCAAGCATTCTCTTCCTCTGCGTTTTATGATGTAGACTTTCCAGCAATCCCTGGATTTTATGAGCTGTCTCATATAATGAACATTGTGGTCCACTGTCTGACAGATCTGCACTTTATCCTTCCCTAATGAGACAGTTCCCCAATTATTGAGCCAACAGGCAGTGTTTCTCTACAAAGTTTCACCCTTTTAAGCACAGAATTCCCACAGGGTGACTGGCAAATTATCACACATTAAACCCATCACATACACAAACGTGGAAAATTTATTCCTGAACAAGCAATTTCCTTTCTTTTCCTCACCAGTTCAGATGTTTGGTTTTTTTTTTTTCCAAAGTGTTCAGTCAGTGTTTCATTAACCCCCACCCAAAAATAACTCACCTTTCTCCCCCTTCTCATCACAAAGATGACTGTGTTACAGGACAGTAACACCACAGAACAACAAAGTGGAGAAGTGAGACTGCCTGGTAATGCAGATTGTTAAAGCACCAGGTATTTCCTTACATCTAGACCGTTTTGTGGTCAAAGATGACCCAGATGGGTGAAAGAGCTGTATGCATCAGCTTTTGTCCTCTGTTAATGCCCCTTGGAGCAGGATCTGAGCTGTGAGAGTCCAGGGCATTCCTCTGGTCGCCCTGGATGGTCACAGACCTCGGTAAAGGGGTCTGGAACCCAAGAAAGAGGGTTTGAATTCTGTCCAGAGGGGTCTGTGCAGGGGGGTTACCTGGCACAGAGCCCAGGAA
>VXBB01015725.1:39105-89678 GCA_013399915.1 Illadopsis cleaveri | reverse complement strand
TGGAAATTATATATAATTATATATTTTTATATATGTATGTATTTTTACACACATATATAAATATGTATGTATTATATATAAATATATAATTTCCAGAACCACAGGGAAAGATCACAGCCTCCTCATTTGATGCCAACATGATGATTAAGCAAACTGAAAAACTTAAAGGAGTAGATTAATTTTTAAGAGAAATCTGGAAAATACCTAAAAGAAGAAAGCTAAAAAGGGAAAAAAAATAAAAAAAAATTAGGCAGGCTAAGCTGGAGAGAAAATTGAGTCTGAAGATGTAACATCAGTCATATCACAGCTTACAAGTTAAACAAGTGTTTCAAAGAAACAAATTAAGTGGATTTATGATACTGTGGAAATTTCCCTCCAAAGCAACTCTTCTGATTGATGGATATGAATCTATATCAGAAAACAAGATGATAAAGCCAACCTTTAGGAATTTCAGACTTACAACTCATTGCTATGGCAACATTCTCAGCAAGACATAAGTTTTGTTGGAAATAATAATAAAAGATCACTTTACCTTTCCCCAAAACATAAATCTACAGCATAAGAGAACAGGACAGGTAAAGGCAAGAGTGTCAACCAAACTGTTACACCAATACACAACAATGCACCTCTTAAAGCATCTCCCTACAATTCAAATAAAATTCCCCTTTCATGCATTTTATAATTTACACCAGGAGGAGCTGAAAACACGCTGGGTTTGAAACAGACATTGAAAATTGCAGCCTATGAGTTGTAATTGAAGATTCAGGCAGAACAGAGGCTCAACGTGTCTCCACTCAAATGAAGCTCAGTGAAACTGTGCAGCCTAGCAGAGGCACAGCTTCCTTTTCAAAGTGGATACAAGTACCAAGAGTATTGGTGCACAACTGTTTTTAAAATCCCTAATTGCAGGTGGAGACAAATATTTTAGACAATGAAAAAAAAATCTGTTTGTTTCTCCAGTGCTACAAACAGGTAAGTGGCAGGTGCCTTTCCTGATTTATTTTTATATGCTGATTTATTTTTATACTCTGAATAATTATTAACTTGGGTTATACTAGTTACACTAGTAGAGTATATAAGTTATATAAGTATAGTATATAGTTAAATAACTATACACTTACTTATATACTATACTTATATACCATACTTGTATAAGTATATAAGTATAGTATATAAGTATATAAGGTATACTAGTATTTGTATTAACTTTCCCAATCATAGACAAAATATAATTAAATTACCTTTGTTTACAAAAAAGAAAAAAAACACCTAAAGAAAAGAGTTGAAATTCCCTGTAGATTAACTTATTTATAAATGAAACAAAGATTGATCTAACGAAGCCTCCAATAATACTCTGATTTTAAAGCCCCTGCAAATGCACAGCCAGCATTCAAAAAGCACGTCCTGATCCTATTTAACAAACTTTTGTGAAAAAGCTCCTCCAAAATGCAGCACAAGCTGTGTGCACAGGAGGGACACGCTTCATTCAGAGCCCAAAGACACAATCTACTCCCCCAGGAATATATCCCATCATTCCAGGTCACTGGCCATCCTCCCACCAAGCAATGGCTTTTCCACTCGACCTGATGATGAGCAGGCCAGCCCTTGAACAGCCCCTCTCACTGCTATTTCCAGATGCCCTTTTGCCTTTTGATGCACTTCAGACAGCAGGAGCAGTGTGCTTGTTCGGAAAAGTCCAGCTAAGAGGTTTTCCCTGCAGCAGGACAACTTTCTGCATCCACAGCACAAACACCCAGGCAGAAAGAGACAGATCTTTGTGGTGTGGTGGTTTTTTTTCAATGCCACACCAAGCTCATCTAGTGAGACTGTAGAATGATGCTGTTGTACACCACAATGACACAGACTGCGAGTTCCAGAAGGCTGAAAATGACTCCTTTATTTTTGGGATGTGTCTCCTTTATATACTATTTTACACAGACCAATCCGATTGGTGACAAAAAGACAAATTTCTTCAACTACATTGGTCAGAGCAGAGGGACATCAAGAAGAAGTCCCTCCTAGCAAAAGAAATTAAAAACAAAGTTACAACTACAAAAACATGTCTCTTGTATACAGAAAATTCCCTGGGAAAAGAATTTCAAGAAACCAAAACATCTCAAGCACAAAACCAGAACTACAATAGAACAGCATTTTGGGATGTGTCTTCCTTATATAGTATTTTACACAGACCAATCTGATTGGTGACAAAAAGACAAATTTCTTCAACTACATTGGTGAGACCAGAGGGACATCAAGAAGAAGTCCCTCCTAGGAAAAGGAATGAAAAACAAAGTTACAGCTACAAAAACATGTCTCTTGTATACAGAAAATTCCCTGGGAAAAGAATTTCAAGAAACCAAAACATCTCAGGCACGAAACCGGGGCTACACTAGAACAGCGAGGACTCTTCCCTGCCTGATTCTAGGGGACCAACAGGAAAAAAAAAAATCTGTACTTTGTATAATAATATAATGTCTATAATGTATAATATATAATACATTAGTTGATGATAAGCACAGCTCCTTCTGCAACTCCAAAAGCCACATTCTTAGAGGATTTCCTCCTGCCCCCTTTGGTGCCCTATAATTCTCCCTCGAGGTGGAGGTCAGAGGGTGCAGGCTAAAGAAATGCTTCTTGTTAAAGCTTCACAATTCACCCCCTGCCAACATGAAGTGCTCCTGAACACTGCAGTTCTGCACAGAGTCCTGAACAACAGCAGAGTTGTAGTCCCAAACAGAACTCCTCCATTTCCTGACCCATTGTGGAGGAATCCTGCCCTGCCTCCTGAGCCAGGGATCAGCATCAATTTCCCTTCTCTGCAAACACACTGCAGCTCTTCTGGCTTGGATCCCACCCACAGCAACACACACCTTTTTTTTTTCTCTTTTCTTTAATTTTCTGTGCAGTTCATAAAGTTCTCCTGTCTGACTGCAATCCTGGCTCTGACTGACAGCAATTGATTGGAATTTTTTTTTTTTTTTTTAACCACAAGCTAAGAAATAGGTGGCAGGGAAGTGTTTGATGTTCAGAAAGCTTCCAGGGTATCAGATGGCTTCAAAGAAGTGCATGCAAAGAAAAGCAAGATGAGAGGTCCCATGAAAAACTTGGAGCACACAGAGTAAATAATTTCAAAGACTGTGTAAACAGGGGACCAATTTAAAATCTGTAAACAGTGATTACAACTCCCCCAGTCTGCCTGCTAACCTTACAGTTAATTGGCCTGTAAGACTCTTATTACAAAACCAGTACAGAAAAGCAGGGGGGAAAAAAGCACCTATTAGACTGTTTTTTAATTATACCTTCTTTCAGTAAAGACTTAGTGCCTATAAGATATTTCCAGTGTTTCAGGCAGCAGAGACTTAATTGATGCACAATAGCAACCTCTAGTACTGTGCAAAAGAGATCAACACCAAAATACAATTTTTTTACTATTAAGAGATTATTCTGAACATTTACGAAAATTAATTTGCTCTAACACCAACTATTTATTCCCTTTGAATTGCCTTACATTTTTTTTTTCTCCCATTCAGCTGCACCAACTTAAGTGGAGATAAACAGAAATCTGTCTCAAGTATCCTCTTTCACCAGACAGAGGATTAAATAAATAAGACTCATCCAACACAAAAGGTTCCCCCTGACCACACAAATAGTCAGACAGCAGCACAAGTGTCCTGGAGGGAGCACAGCTACATAAACAAGTGCTGAGGAAAAAAGCAAGGTGTGGATTTGAGAATGCAAGATAACAAGGACACAGGAACACAAACCTTGGTGAGCTGGAAGGCAGATGGAGCAGATGACCTGAGAGAGGCTAACTCTGCACAAAACAGCTGATGTGGCATTTGAAACCTCATATTGAGTATAAAACCTTCCAGAAAACAGGCTCAGGAGACAAATGTCAGGGGCTGTGTGATTTCTCTGAGCAATCCTGAGGATGATCAGATTTGTTCCTGAGGCTTTTCTTCCTGCCTTAATGGCTATGCAGATCCTCACCCACAGCTGGGCTGCTGGTGGATTATGAACCCTGGCAATCTGTCTGACTGGCATCCCATTACATTCCCTCATCTCATTTCCAGTTGTACCCATCTTTCTTTTTATTTTTTTAGATACCAAGATAATAAAATGTTCAGATGAGATACCAGTGCTCCCTTAGGAGTTAGCCAGAGTTGTTCTCATCCATGCCTGGACACCTTGGACGTGAATGCAACCTAGAAATTACTGTCAGCTCCACCACATAATTGCCCTGTTGGCACACAGACAATGACATTGTTCCCTCCTCCCCTCCATAAAGCTGCATCTCAGAATCTGCACAGTATTTCAAGCTGTTGCTTCCCTTCCTCTGCATGGAACAACTGCATACACACACGTATGAGAGAGTTTGGGTCCATTTTGAGTCCTATTCCTCTTCTCCCCAGTCCAATCTCTGTGGCATCCATCATTTCTCCACAGGCAGATCAACAATACATAATAGTGAAACAAGTAACTGCTTTAAGTACATCTAATTTGAGACTTATTATTCAAGCCTATTTCCCCATTTTCTGACTGGTTTTCTGACTTGGACTATTTAAAGTGAACTGGGTTATTTGTCCCCACCATATGCTACTCCATCGTTTCCTGTGCTGAGCTCTGCTGTAGCTGTCAGCTCCATTTCTGACCTCTCTTCCATTGCAACAAAGGCAAAAACTCCCTTCTGCTAGTGGAGTGGATGCTGATGGGGTGATATTCACAGTCTCTGATCAATTGTTATCATACATCTCTGTCCTTTTCTAGCAGTTAAAACACTGCCTACTGTAGTATCGTTTGTAAATGTAATTAATGAGGAGTTTATGTACTCTTCAAAAATCATTAGGATGTTAAATTGAACTGCATTTAGTGGTGCACCCTGAGTCACCCTGTGTGCTCTGGTCCAGCTCAATACGTTGCCATTCATCATCACTCTCCATTCATAATGCCTCCAGCAATTCTAACTCCTTTGACATAATTCATGTTCAAAACACTTTCAGTTGTGGTGGGGTTTTTTCCTCTTTTTGCAGTAATTTCTAGACTTTCTGTTTTGAAGGCAACACATCTGTGCTGTTACAATCTAAGGTCTTCCTGCTTCCTTCTCAGTTATTACAATTGCTAGTGAGTGCACTGATGCTCTCTGGTTTAGTGAATTGTTTTAGCACACTGCAACTTGCTATCACCAACACCTATTTATTCATGTGTCATTAACATATGGCTTTTCCTCCTTTTCCTGATTATCTATTTTAAAATTCATTGCTTTTCTTTTTCACATACTTATTTCATCTTCTTGTTAAAGAGGCAATCAAAACAGGCCACCCATCAGCACAGCTGATTTTTTCTTCCTTATTTTACACAGGTAACCTTTTTGCCCCCGTCCAGTTTTTGTCTTTTTCGTACTGCAAATATTCCTGTTGCCATAACCCAATCTACACTCAAATGTTGTCTATTTGAGTCAATTTTAATCCTTTCCTCCCTCTATCTGGGTCTCTGCAAGCCTCACAAATCTGTTGGTATTTTAATTCACTTTCTTTCCCTTCCCTCTACACCTACAGTACTGGATCTTGTGAGACCCACTTACACTCTGCATTCTTTTCCTTCAGACTCACAGTAATCTACTGCTCCCTAATTGAATGAATTATACATTTTACTTTTCTCCAGGCTTGATCTGTTCATTAGGACAGACATTTGAGTAGCCTCCACTTCCCAAGGCATCACTGATATCACTGGACTTAGGGCTTTTCAGAACGGGCCATGATCTGTCATGTGGACTTTAAAATCCGTATTGCTTTGCTAAGCTTCTAAATGCTGCCATGAATGAATGGCTCTTGGCTCCTGTTCAGTTTGTGCAGCTGTGTTCTGCAAGTCTGGGTGCTGAGTATTTTTTATCTCAAACAGGTGCACAGTCAACAACTCTTAACCGGCGAGGAAATAACCTGTGCATGATTTCTCCCGTGGTTATCTTTGCTCATTAAAGTATCAGGCCAGTTTCCATGAAATATCAGGCTAGTTTCCATGAGTACAACCCCTTTTTTTATTATTCCATGTTAAACACCATGCTACTACCTAGAATGTCCTGAAAATTATAGACTCTCTACAGGTACAAGCATTACCTGCATTAACCAATGCCCACTAAGGTTTTTCCTTTGTTATTTCAATACTCGTTTTTTATGCCCTTTCTTAACTATTATTCTATTTTCTTCCTCCCAAATGATATTAAGAACTTTATTCACACTAACCTGAATGCCCCAAAAGCCTGTAATTGCCCAGAGCAGGCAGAAACAAGGGTGGAAGTAGGAGCAAAGCTCTCACTGGCTCCAGTGAGAATCACAGCAGGACACGAACATCCTTCAGAGTGTTTAAACACCAGAGAGGGGCTCAAAACATGCCCACCAACCCAAGGTTGTTTTCAGCTCTAATTTTTATGCCTAGAATTAAAAAACAAAAAAACAAACAAAACCCCACCAAAGAAAACAAACCCCACAATGGTTTGTATAATGGCAAAACGAGGGAGTGCTGGGCACCACTTTCAGAAGCAGAGAGAGGAGGTCATGAGCACAAAAGTGTTGAAGAGCAGACTCTCACCAAAAAGAAAAAAATAAGTGATATTCATCAGGTCTGGCTCTGACGGGCAAGGAGGTCATGAGCACAAAGCCCTACAAACTGTCCTGCCCCTCTCCTCAAAAAGCTTTGTTTTCCACTGTGATATTTCAGTGTTAATACTGAATATTACGTCCTCGTACAACACCATTGCTTCAGCTAACATCTTTTAAGATTGTATATTTGCATTCTAAGTTGCCAAACATATGTGCTACCACATAACCAGCCAAAGTGACCCCCAAAAGTGTGAAGTCAGGCTCAGAACACAAATTCTTTCTCCAGCCTACAAGGAACTAACCTCTGCATATGTGAAGACTTAAGCTGCAACTGCGTGAGCTGCAGAATTAAAGCTCTGGAGCGGGAAAAGCTCCTTTTCTCTGTGGCTTTTGAGGTATAAAACTGTCCACGTATTTCAAGTTCAATGAACTTCACAGTTCAATGAAATATCATAAAATAGGCCATTTTATGGTCGATTTTGGTGAGAGGGTGCTAAAATCAATGACAATTGACCAATACCCTTATTTTCAGGAAGAAATATTAATGGGTACAATAAGCAACAAATTAATCACTTCTCAGCCATTTAGGAGCCTATAGTACATGCAGTTATCCTCCTGACCAGTGGCTTCTCAGGGTTTTCTTTTAATAAATAATACAGTGTAAGAATGAGCCATGGGATCAGCTTCCTCCCTTCCTGAATGAGGCAGCTGCTTGCACTCCTACCACCAGGCACGCTTTCCCTAACTCCTAAAACAAGCTCAGCCCTTTCATCTGGAAATTGTTTTGGCCAAATCATGTTTAATTGTTTTGGGTTTTCATAGCACGAAGAGCAAGAAATGTATCTGGAAGGTTGCAAACATAATTATTCTACATTGATGAAAGCAAGATCCAAACTAGAAAAAAACAATAATGTGTTCTTCCACTATACTCACGATTGATCTGATGTTGTTTTCTTTTGCCAGTTTCAGAGAGGATTTATAGCAACTTGCTAAGTTTTCTTTATGAGTGTCGGTGAGATGGCCTCTTGCAATTGGCCCAACAGTGTGGATCACATCTGCAGTGAATAAAAAAAGAAAATAAAGAAACATTAAAGATGCTACACTGTATCACACATCAATCCAATCTGGTATTGTAGCTACACACAAAAGTAGGAAAAACAAAAAAAACCAATGCAAATAACTGGAAAACACATCATAACCTACATGTGTAATAATTAAACCTAAATCAGTAAAGGTTAAATTTTGAAGAATTTGGACCAAAGGAGGAAATGAGAAAGATACAGTGAATGCTTATTACGTGTCTACTGCAATGCACACACAGGAGAGATGAAATGTCTGCACAAATCCTCTAAATCTACAACTGTAGAACTTTGAAACTGTTGTTCTCACTCCTCCAAGTCCACTCACTGGGAGAGTTCACTACACAGAACCTCAGCACGTTGTTGGCACAGGTCATACGTGATGCACATGTCACAGATGATACACAGGTCATCTCTGTTTTCCCTCAGCAACCATTTGAAAAGAAGGGAAGTCAGGAATGTGTTGGTTATTCAAAAAACATGCTTTTCTCTCATGTCAGAGCAGATGGAGATGCCAGGCAATAAAACAAAATATTCTGTTTGAAGAAATTTGTAACGAGCAAAAAGAGAAAGCACAGTCATCTTAGGTATGATGCCTTTGGACTTATCAAAATCAGATACTGCAATCAATCAAAGTCTCTAAAGTGCTGTAAGAAAAATGAATTCAAGAGCCTGGAGTAAAAGAAGCGTTGAAAAGAAATCTATAAATTAAAAGGTACCATGATTTTTTTTTTTAATCTCCTTCCATCCTTCCTATCTCCTCCCAATTATTACAAAGCACATTTACTTTTTACACGTCATTCTTCTTATAGTACATGTGAGCATAATAAAATGAGTTATGGTGGCAGATGTACATTTTTATTTGCCTTTCTTTCTAATTTCCTACAATGTATAGCAGAAATATGCAGTGGCACTGTTTTGGTTTTTTTCAAATGTTGCACAAACAGGGATTATCCCAACACTTTCAACTGCAGTACTGCTGGTCCCGTTTTAGGTTGTGCTTATGTCCCATGTGGGTCAGGTTTCCAAGAAATATCTGCTGTTGCTACACTCCAGAATATTTTAATTTACTCACAAATCCTACAGAACTAACACCATTATTCTTTGTCCAAGCTGGTTTTGATGACTTCCACCCAACATATGCCAAAGCATAAGAGAAAATGAACAAACCAATATTAAAATGTAACTGGGTGTTTTTTTGTAAACTCAGGCAGCATCTGTCAAGTCCTGCTCTCTGCTACCTAAAATGTGGCTTTTATGCTGAGCCATATTGTTCTGAAAAATTCGAAATCTTTTCTATACATTAGCCACAAAGTATTGATAAAATACAGGAAATAAAAGCACGTCTGATCCCCAGTGCCCAGAAACACCGAGGAATCCACTGCGATGGAAACTGAAACCTACAAGAGCTAAACCTCCCAATTGCTATAGGAGAACCCCCCTTCTGGGAAGTAAATAAAAGGTTGAGAACTCTTCTTTCCATTTTGATGACAGTGATTTTCTCCAGTTGTGGGAGCGAGATGGGCAGATTGGATAATTTCTGTCAAATGTCACAGCTGCCAGAGAGTGGCTCTGGAGAACCCTCCCCACAACTGAGCCATCAGGCAGGGGCTGAGCCTTTATCCACTGACAACAGGATGACAGCAGGACACTAAAACAACCTGTGAGTGCAGAAAAGAGTTATGCTCCTTATATATGTTTTAGCTCCTATCATAAACTGAGAACTATTAAGAAAGGACTTGAAAAAAGGAAAGAGCCTGGTTTTAAATTTGCTTCTGTGGGAAGAGATAAGGTGGTGTGAGTGCTTCCATCACCAAAGACTGTAATTTCTGTTCATGACTACAGCAGTTTCCTGGAGGTTGAAGCTTTCCAAGGAACATTTCTATTTGGCAGTGCTGGTAACTTCAGAGAAAGAAAAAAAAAAAATCTTCTCGACTTTTTTCCCTTGTATTTTATTTTAGAGCAGGTGAATTTCAATTACAGAGCCAGAGATGTGATTTAACAGTGGACTTGGCAGCCTGGGTTATCGAATGCACTCCTTGACCTTAGAGGTCTTTTCCCACCTAAATGATTCTATGATTCCACAGGGAAAGGAATATACCCATGAATCGAATCTCAGTCAAATTCCCCTCAACATTTACAGACACCAAGATCAGAGTTATCATGATGAATTTCAAATTCACAATACCCAGCAGTCAACAAGCAAATAAAGGGACAACTATAAAACCAACTTAAAAAGCATGTGTAAAGGATGAATAAGAAAAGAATCACAAACATTTCCCTCTTTTGGCTGAGTTTCTTGCATTTCAACATGCAGCTCCTTGAAAGCTGAAGTATAATGGCTTAAATTATTCACTACTTAAAGGCAAGAAGGGGTTTTGGGGAACAGATCAAATACCAAATCCTTGCCAGGGTCTTTCTGTATAAAACTCCCACAGCATAATTTCTAGATGCATTTCACTCACTAAATCTTTAGCTCCATTCCTTCAGTCTTTCATTATTAAACACAAGTTTTAAGCCTCTGTTCCATAAATGTAAAATGATTTTTGTCATCTTCTTTTTTCAGAATTCCCATTTTAGCATTTTCATAGAAAACTTGTCAGAAATCCCGTATTGCTGCACCAGATACTTCACGTAACTAACCTGTAATAAGTTAACTATAATAAATTAACCTTAAATGCAGTTATTAGCTTTTATGTTTAAATTTTCCCAAGTCCATCATAGGTGGCTCTGTAGACAGGACACAAAAGACAGTTATGAACTGAACAGGCCCTGACCAACCCAATCTAATGGGAGACATCCTATAGCACGAGCTTTGGAATTAGGCGAAGTTTAAGGTCACTTCCAACACAAAGCATTCTGATTCTATGAACTGGTTTATAAAATATCACAACTATTGTAATTGTTTGCAGCATATTATTGGCAAAAAAATTCTTTTCTCAGGCACATTATTTATTCTGAAACACAGGATAAAGACTTTATTAGCAGAGCAGCATTACTAATATGCCAGTGCTTGATGGTCGGCAGACAAAGAGGGAAGTAATAATTTTATTGTTGTACATTGTCAATAAAATCAGTACGTACATACACTTCCTAAACTACACGTTATTCTGCTCAAGCTACTCCAAAATACCTTAAAGTTTTCAGGTGGGCAAAACCCTTTGAGATTTTACAGGCATAAAGGCAACAAACCAGAAAACAAAACAGCTCTTCCCCCTCCTTCAAGCCATGCAGTTAGTACCTGAAAATCACACTTTACCGGCTGAAACAGCATCATTTATTTTTAATATATCAACAAAGACTGTCAAACTTCAAGCTTGTCTGCCACAATAAAGTTTCCTTTCTGCTCACAAATTATCCCCTGCAGAGAGATGGCGGAGTATGTGCCATGGGAGAGGTCTACAAATATTTCTCCACAAGAAAATTCGGGGCAGAACTGCTGTCCTGCTGTTCTGGCCACCCACTACAGCAGCCAGCCTCAATTGTAAATTTCCAGCACTGCTGGCAAGGACAACCATGGATGTGCAAGGCCTAGCTGGCATCTTCCACACCCACCAGAACAAGGATGCACCCTGGGGAAGAGCATGGGCTTTTTGAAGGAAAACACAGCAGTAAAGGACAGATACACAGGAATGAATTTCGCCAGAGAAGGCAAACGGACTGCAGCAGCAAGGCAGTGGGGATGGGCATGACCATGGCCTGAAGGTACACTGTGGACACAGTGGCATGAAACAAAAGTCATCTCATCACCTAAAGACTTTTAAATTGGGGGAAATGTAGAGAAACTCCAAAAAGATTCAGTTTGGCTGGAAAAGCTGGCTCCTGTTGCACCCTTTGGGGTCCGAGCGCTTCTCAGTGAGGTCAAACAGGAGTAAGGGATGCAAACGCTTCCTTAAAATCAAACCACTTTTTTTTTTTAATCTTCAAAAGCAAGTAAACAGGTCAAAAAAGGGGATAGTCATCACTCAGAGAATGCCACACTAACCATCTGCAGCATTTTCACTTTTATGTCAGAAGAAGCTGCCAGCACTGCTGTGAAGTTGCTGATTTACCATGGTCAGTCTTCCAGCCAGGAGCACTGATAGTAAACTTCATTAAGGAGAAAGCTGCAATCCATGGGTACATAAATCACTTTGTGTACACAGAGCAGAGATGTTTGCTTACATTTTTAATAGTACATTGAGGTGCAGAGTCCCCAAGGAAGGTATTCCCTTATCTGGGATTCAGGCCACAACAATGGATCAAACTGCTCTTAATGCTAATGAAGCTGTTGGTTTAAAACAGTGTTTGTAAGGAAGGAGACATTTCAGAAATGAAATTACAACTGCTGTAGAGTACAAACTTTATGCATAAAAAGGCCAATGAGGCTTCTTTTCTCAGGTCCTTTTCTTAAAAAAAAAATATTAATCCATACACCTTAAATTTGTTGTTTTCTTACACAAGTTTTTAACTGTGCTGCTGTGGAGAAAGGAAAGAGCAGCACAGGCAAGGAAGAAGCACAACTTCAATTGAAAAGGGTGAAGAGAAGTGACTGGGCTTCAAAAACCAACCTGGAGCACTGATGTAAATTACTTACAATGTAATTTACTCTTCCCTTGCTCTTTGAAAATGTGACACTAGATGGCAAAAACATTAGCACAGTGAGCTTTTCCAAACAACTAAAGAAGTGCAGGTAAGTTTCTCTCCTTCCTTCCCTTACAGATGTGAGTGTGGAACATTCACACTGTTAATGAACCACAGCCAGAATCAATTACACATTTCTCTCATTCCCCCCATTTACACATTCATAGCCACAGTTGGCCCATCCAGCCAACTGCATGTTGAACATATAATTCAAGTTATATAATTCAAATAATGAAGCTGTACCCTGTCAATCACAGCAGTAACCAGAAGAATTTCAAGGAGGAACGTACTGCACTGCATGCACCACTGATTTTTTTTTTTTTTTTTTTGAAAAGAGGTAAAAATTCAGAGCATTAAGGGCTCCATTTGTAAATATTATCAGTTGATTTACACAATAAGCACCCACCCATATTGGTGCTGAAAAGGAATAGCTGAGGTTCAGTTGGCGGCAAATGGAATTATCTCCAGATATTCATACCTATTGGCTATCTCTAATCTTCAGGAATGCGAGTAGCCTGTTACTTTGGTACACAAATTGCTCAGCTTTTTCATTTTCTATTTCTAGCTACATGCACTTGCAACATAAAAAGTGCATTCTCAGTGTGCAAGAAACAACTGTTAATTTTAATTTCAGCTGAAATGAATCCCACAGGACCGCAGTCTGTGTGTCTCCAAAAGTAGATCAGCAGAGCTGAATATTATAAATGTAAGACATCTTTTATAAATCACTGAATGCTGTGTGTGACTACATACAACACAACTCCTAAGTTCAAAAGCATTTCTCTGCTTTGTATAGCTACATATTAGGTATATATCTATATATACCTAATATATATTATATATATATATAAAATAGGTATATATTGCGTTTATGAGCAGTTAAAGAGTCAGTCTCAGGTTTTCAGGTTTGGGGCAAGAAACACTGCTTCATCTGAACTTTGTACCTTTTATAACTGCCTTCAGTGATTAATTAGCTTTGGGTGATTTGGGTGATTTTTAGATTAATTAGTTTTGGGTGAACACAAAAAAAAAATGTTTCACTAGCTGCAAAAGCTACAGTATCTAGAAGTCATTTGTGTAAAATATTTAAGCCATTTTTCACTTAAATGGCATTGTCTGCCAAGGAAAGGTAAAGAATATATTTACTGTAAATTATTAACCAGCATCCCTCATTGTGGGCTAGACGTATATCCTAAGTACAAGACAGCACAGACAGTCAGAAAATAATATTCCCAGAGGGAGAGGCGAGGGATTTGCTGAGTCTGAGAGACCCTTTGGGGAGCTGCAGGGGTTTGCACTCAATAGCCTGCATTTAGCATCTGTGGGAAGCTGGGAAACACAGAGAGCTTGTTTGCGACGGTCCCACCGCTGCCTCGACAGCCGGCTGGAGAATTCAGCCACACAAGTCAAAAGCCCAAGCCTTTCTGGCACTCGTGCTCGTCATAAAACACAAGGCCCCAAGTTATGTCTGTGCAATCCCAGAGCAGTTCCCCTCCCAGCAATGAACTTCCAGCACGGCCCTGCCGAGCCAGGGCCTCGCCATTGACGGCGGGAACAAAAGTCGGCTCTGTTCAGGCAGGAGGAGCAAGCGGTGCAATTAAGAGACACTCCACTGTATCCCACAGTAATAGGTTTTTACAAAGCAATTTAGGGCCACGATGACAGATGCCAAGGCAGCGGCCAGACAGGCGGCCCTGTAACTTCCAGGGAAATAATTGCCTACGTGTAAAGCCAAAAGGCAACGGCTCTGCTCGGGATAGTCAGAGTGTGATACGAACGAACGTGAAATGAACATGACAGGACCGAACACGAAGTTATGACATCCACAACTCGTTATTCCTGGTTTCTTTTTTCATCTCTACTGGAAGGATTTGCAGCAGAAATGCTCAAATGTTATCCTCGTTCCCTATCTCCCTACCCAAATAAAGACCTTAATGTTGGATTATATTTTTTTTTTTACTCAAAGATGGGGCAACTGAAAGGCGTTTTAAAAATTTTTATTCCATTTTCAGTCTCACGTGAGGGGTGAGACAATACAGATGTTATAATTCACACCATCACAATCAGAAGCTAAACTATTTCCTAAATACAATACGTTATAAGCATTTCTTGGCCTATCAGCTTTTGCCACACAATGCTGTTAATGCCTTAAAGCCAATCATCTAAAATTACTCCTCGTGGGTCCTACTCCAATGCACCTTTCACAGTTCTATGTCTCCAAAGTGCCCAGTCTTATTTGCAAGGCTGTCCTTTGAAACTTGTTTCTAGTTCCATTTCTCTCTCAACAATGTCTGTCCTATTCCATGGCATTTCTAAATCAGCATTTTCTATCTCAAGGTTTGCATACAGATACATCCTATGTGAGCCTTCTGTCAGGCTTTGAGAACTCTCTACGAATCCATTTCCCACACCTTAATACACCTAAGAAAACCAGAGGAGATGAAATTGTGCTGCCCCAAGCAGATTTTGTCCTCCACAGACTAGAGGAAACCTCACTTGGCTGTTGCAGCAGAGGAGCTCATGAAAACACAAACCAAGTGACCCCCTCGACCCAAGCAATGCTCTCCACCTTTCATTATTATTCTTCCCAAGTGGACAGAAAAATGTGGCTACAGACAAAAATGTCCTGTTCTGTCTTTTTGTTAATGTTTGCTACACACAGGAAAGCATGAGCCACAAAGATTCTCTATTTTTACTATATTGAATAGCAAAAGACGTTCGTGAGCGAGTTTGGGTTTAAATCATTTGACAAGGCTTTTCAAAACTCAAAAATAAACTTGCTTGCCCTAAATTGAGAGTATTTATTCTTCAGACACTAAGACAGAGTTTCAGTCTACCATTCCACAAAAATTTTACACCAAAATCCACAGCCTGGCGAAGGATATAACACCAGCCATGTAAATCCAAGGGATATTTAATCCCACTTGATTCTTGATTCAGTAGAGAATCTTGCAAATATTACCCCCCAAAAACACGCAAACCAAATCAAGTCATAAAAATGCAAATGGAGATTAAGTTAACTTCAGTTCTAGTTCTGGAATTGGATTAATTACAGAGGCACAGAAATCAGAAATGAGCTAATTCATGTTCTCAGCTTCTCAAAGCATGGACCCCTTGTCACACTTCACCTGTTCTCAGTGTCCAGCCAGGTTCTGTTGAAGTGAATTTAGTTACTTCTGCTGGAGTACTGCACAATTAAAGCATAAATATACCCTTTAGGCTATGGGGAAAATAAAAACCAGCAAAACAAAACAAAAATCCCAAACCAAAAATTTTTTAAAAAACCCCAACCATCCACAAAAAAAATCCACAAAAAACTTCCCTCAGCCTCACTACAAAACACAGAACCAGATTACTTTCATCCAGAAAAGATTAATACTCAGAACTACATTTCTTACCCTTTCCTCTGAGTGCAGAACAGTGCTACAGAGTGCTCTGATAATTTAACAACAAGCCAGAGCAAAAGTCCTTTTTTTTGCCTATTTTAAGGATTTTTCTTCTAAAAATTCTGTTTCGATAACTTCCAGCATTTCTTATTAAAATGCTTTTTTATTATTTGGTCAAGCTTATCGTAGGCATGTCGAAACAAAGAAAGACATCCCAAAAAACAAAGGGAACAATCCAACATATTATGTGTACCATGGCCATGGGACATGTTAAACACAAGCAGATCCCCAGATACTGTGCCAATACTTCAAGGCTTTCTTTCCTTTAGTCAATTTATTCAACTTTTAACTCAAATTATATGTCCTTCACCTAGAATTTAAGAATATTAGCATAAAAGCTTACAAAACACTGACCTTCACTTGAAAGGACTGGTGATCATAGCAGAAAGTTTTCAGAAGACCAAACTAAACAACCCTTAATCACAAATGAGCAGCAGAATAACCTCAGGTTAAACTGCCAGCATTGGTTTTATCTTCCCATTGAAGGGATACAATTTTTTTAATCAGATCACTTCAGGTAAAATGGTTTTTAAAAAGACTGAAATAATTGTTTCCTTAAGAGGAAGTTTTATTGCCTTCTCCAAGAGGCAAAGTATGACTTAGGAGTTTTAAAGGCAAATTTATTATAGTCATAGCTTCAGTTGTGCATCTATTCCTTAAGGGTAGTACATTACAAAAAGTTCCCACATTTGTTTTTTTCATTTCCTATTATTATATGTCTTCTTGGGGATAAACAAACTTGTGTCACCTTAGAAATTGGAGCACATCTATTTTATTTGACACTTCTCTAATCTGCATATCCCTCAGAGCAGAAATTAGATGCTTTGCTAAGGATTTTGCATGTCTGCCTTAAGAAACACAGAAAAAGATGAAAAATTACAGGTTCTCCACTTATCTTCTAAAGAAACCAGTGGCATCTCAATCAGCCTCATTAACTTTCAAGTTTGAACACTGGAAACCACGGAAGGAAAGTTCAGTATTTCCCTAGCCACAAACAATACAACACAGCTCTTGCAGTGCAGATAGGAGAGCCTTGTGCAGCCCCTTGGTGCCACTTATCACCTCTCAAATCCAGGTGGAGGCAGATAGAGAAGGTTAGAAACTAAAAGACTGAAATCATTAAATGTTTTTAAAAATGCAATAAATCCCAGTTCAAAGGCAGAGCTGAGGATTCATTTGAACTGTGCTGCAGGACTCCATTCTACACAGAGAACACTGTATTCCCCTCACAGCAATAAACACAGTGATTATAGTTCCAAACTGGCAAACTGCTGCCAAGCTTAAGAGCAATCTCACAGAAACTGGGGAGTCTACTGCTTAAAGGTGACAAGGATCCAAACACCAGCAAAGGGAATGAGAGCACACCTCCAGGATGAAGGAATGCACACTTCCCATTTCACCTTTTAAAGGGCATCACTGGAAAATCTCACTCTTACTGCCTTTTTACTTTCACAAGAAAAACACAGTCTCTAATTTCTTCACCTTAAGTACTTATCTTCTGTACTTTTAGCAAGCTGCATTTAACAGATCTTTATCTACAGTCAGTTCCTTAAGAGATGGTTACCTTGCTACACCTATGAGCCCATCAAAAAACAACAGAAAGAGGAAAAAATCGAATTTACCATTGAAACCTCTCTCCCAAACTCAGTCAAACACAGTCAATGGAAAGCGGGACATATGAAGCAGCACCCGAAAGCAAGCTCAACTCATTTTTAAAAGCTGACTAGATTTCCAGTTGGCAGTGCCACTTTAATTGCCTTATGTAAGTGTGATAAGTGAAATAACTGGACAGCTCTTTGAACCATAGGATGAGACTTCTTGCCTAGGAGAAGAATATCACTTTCTATCATCAACTGCATTTTAATTTTGTGTGGCTGAAACCACAGTAAAGCCCCCTCCTGATAACATATTCCAGACACCAAGTTGTGAGGATGCTGTACATGCCAAGATAAATTCCTTTGACCCTTCTCCCCCCACCTCTTCCCAGAGATGCTCTCTAGGTTAAAAGATAGTTTAGTTTCATCAGCTGGCAACGAGACAGATATTAGCACTTGGAATCCAGTGCTCTGCTATCCATCCTAAAAGAAAATGCAGCAGATGATGGAGGCAGGGCACAAGCAAGCCTGGTCCTAGAGGGAGGAGGGAAAATTGAAATAGAAAATGGAAAAACATAAAAATGGAAAATAGAAGGACATGTGTCTGCACAGACTACACACAGATTATCTATGCTATAGATATGGAAGGGAGAAATAATATCAGATTTAGAGAAGAACTTCAGTGCTTCGACCCTGCAACCTGCATGCTTTGTAATAAACAGCTATTACTTTTCTGTATACTTCAAACTAAAAAAGAGGCTAATCTATATTGTTAATAGATCCAACTACTGTTTTAGCAGAACTGAGTAAATGTAAGTCTTGATTCAAGACTGAGAGCAGGCATTTTCCCTGGGGGAGCAGGGGTACAGTGGAGGTAGAATTGCCCTAACACTGCTTTATTACACACACGCTCAACCCACCAGAGCCTTTGCCCAGGGCAAACAGGACACACCCCACAACTTGTCACACCTTGCTTGTTGTCAGCACTCCCTCAATTTGAGCCCAAGCTGACAATTCTCCCTCCATACCTCTGCTGACAGGGCAGCAGGATGTGACTCAGGGCAGGCAAGGGGAAAAAGAAACGATTATGGCTGTGCCTGGCCATGGTGCTCTGCCCTTAAGGCTCTTATCAGTTTTCTTACAGAACTGAGCTTCCACAGATAACCACAAGCATCACATGGAAATCATCTGATCTCTCCAGCCTTCCAGCTCAGAAAGATACCAAAAGGAGAGAGTGGAAGATGACAAAAAAACGCCACTCCACCTTTACTCCGTTCACTCCCTGAACTGTGCTCGTGATACAACATCTAACTGAGCAATATTTCTTATTAAGGAATAAGAAATATGTAAGAAATATACACCCTCTCATGGACTGTGACCTGCTCAGCCAGGCCACTTGCCAGCTGGGTTTACAGAGGCTGCCTGCTTACAACAAAGATCAGCTCACCAACACCACAGGTAAGCACCACCAAGGTGGAAAGGAGCTAAAAGCCTCCAGCAAATGTGTTCAAAATTGCTGGCAGACAAAAAAAAAAAAAGCTGAGCACAAACATGAAAAGCATCCAACGAGGGTATTTAGCAAAAATTGTGGTATGATATTTCGCACAATATGCAATGCTCCTGTGGTTCCAAGTGAAAAACAAGCTTTGACAAACATCTTGAAAGTGTTTTGCATCAGTGTAAGTTGTAAACAGTTGAATTTTCAGCACGAGCAAACATACCAAAATAAAAAACAGGGAAACTGGGGTTTTTTCCAAGATAAAAGATGTATTGCAAAGTGAACTGTTAGCAGCTTGCTGAGGTTTATTGCACTGCTAAATGTTCTCCGTGTCAATGTCACCAGGAAGAACCCTTGGAGAAACACTGGTGTCACCTCTTGTGCAGCTCAATTGAGAAAAATGTACTTAAACAACCTTCTGGAAAGTCATGTAATGAGCTAAAAGAGCTGCTGAAGGACATTCTCGAGCTTCAGCTTTCTGCAAAGGAAACACAGATGTAAATAAAGCCAATTTATGTGCTCAGTAGTGTTGTAGAATGCCATTAGCCTGCCACAAGCATTTCACCATCGACACCAGTGGAGAATTTCTAACTCTAGTCACTCAAAAGGGATACTGGGGTTTCAGAACTGGGAACCAGAAAGACTGGAGCTAGAAACAGCAGCAATGCCTTTAAAAAAACCCAAAAACTAATGGGGAGATGGCAAAACTTGTGAGGGTCACAAGTGTCAGAACCACATGAAGTTCCAAACACAAGACTGTCCCTTGATGAAGGGAACTGCTTCATTTCTGGGAAACCATATTAAGAAAAATATTTGTAAATTTGATTGCACTTGTTATTGAGGCAAAATGGCTGTTTTGCCACCTGCAGCCTCCACAAATCCAATGCATTGCTTCTCCAGCAAAAGAAGAAATGTCTGCAAAATCACGTTACTGCTTTAACACCAGCCTGAGGATTAGGGGGACTTTTCAGAAGTCCATGTGCAAAGTTGTACTTCATAGCATTATTTCCCCTTACTGTGAGCTGTCAGAAAGACAAACTGGTATCTCCACGGTGAAAGCAATTGCTCCAAGAGTGATGTCAGCTCTTATTGTTCACCAAGTGCGAGGAATCGGAGCACGTGGAGCAGCAAACCACTTGGCTGACCTCACCAGCTGAGCAACATCCAGTCAAGCAAGAAAAAAACATGTTGGGCAAGGTGGCAGAGAAGAAAACCAAAGACAGACGTGTACTTTCACACGTTCTCGTGACACCACTGCACT
Source organism: Illadopsis cleaveri (assembly GCA_013399915.1). Lineage (NCBI taxonomy): Eukaryota > Metazoa > Chordata > Aves > Passeriformes > Timaliidae > Illadopsis > Illadopsis cleaveri. The sequence continues at coordinate 69,580 of VXBB01015725.1, read as the reverse complement.
TTCTCTTTTCAAAGCAAGCCAAATGCTTGGTACTAATTGTGGCAAACCACCCGACCTTAACTCCAGTGAGTGTTTCCAATGTGGATCCTGGGCCTGAAAGGAAAATACTGAAAAAAGGAAATTCAATTGCTTCAACAGTGCCATTTATACAGTCAAGTGCTAAACTCCACCTGGGCTGCTGCAGGACTTGGAAAATCACTTTGCAGTGGCTGTTGTTTGAGAAGTCTGTAAATAGTACTCCATGGAAGAGGCCAAGGATGAGGAACCTTGGGATGATGATTTCACTACACTTTGAAGCTTTGGAAAAAGGCAAAGCTTTAATGTAAGCACAAAGGCATCTTTTTGTTCTTAAAAAAAACTCAAAAGGGAAATTCCACCCCATGTTAGTGCTGATAGTGTTCATGGTTTATAGTTTAAATATTTGGCTTAGTAGAAACTTCATCTTTTTAGGAAGCTAGGATTTTTCTGCATATTTGCAGTAAAACCTTTCAAAAATTACTGATCCAGAACCTCATAACCTTAAGCTAAATATAGTGTGTTCCTCTCTAGTTATATTCAGCCATCTTCAAGATTGTCTAAACTGATACCCTTTGCTTTAGGGATGAAAAAAAACCCAAAGGAAAAAAAAAAGACACTCCCCACAAAACCAATCCTCCTTCCCAAATTCCCACAGAGTGAAATTCTAATATAACCAAGTGCTCCTTTCCCCCTGCTTCCCAACCAACAGAAGTTTTGTTGGGGACTTCACCTCATTAGAGTCCTCATCATTTAACTAACGTTCAGCAATAACAAAGGACCCTGTCATAAAGCTTTTGATAGATGCTTCATAACCAACACATTATGGTCAGGATTTATGGGAATGAATTAGAAAAGTGAAAAAAAAAAAATAGGACTGACTGTCATTTAGCAGAGAAATTATAAATGCAAATTCAGAGGAAGACAGTATCCTTTTCTTCATGGAGACAAATTTTGAAGAAGTTTCTGGAAAAGGAGGACCACGTAATAAACTTCTAATTTCACTAGTAACATTAGGAAAGGAAGGAAGATGACAATAGGCCAGGTACCATGTCATCCTTGATATACTGCTACACTTCTTTATGAGCACATTACAATTCAGAGAGCTAATAATAAAAAGTGATGCTAAGATGATGAATTGATACTATGCAATTAGACCTATTAGAATTCACAAGAGTCGACAGGCAATAATCAAACCACTTTCATGCTGCCCATTGCAATTATCTTTGCACTTAAGAATCAACAAAGCACATAATGACTTGCTCTCAATTAAGGAATTCATGAGAAATGGAATTTTAATTAGTGTGTAGAAAATTTGGGCCATTTATTACTTTACAGGACAACACATTGTAAAAACTAGTTGAGTAGTCATAGGGTTCAGGTCCAAGAAGAACACACTGATGCTTCGAAAAAGGAGTCCCTAATAACATCCCCTGAAATGGGATTGCTAAGAGAAATGCACATTCACTTCTGCTAAATTCTGGAGGGGGGAAAAAAAACCCAAAAATAATTTAAAAAAAACCAAAAAACCAAACAACAACAATAAAAAACCAAACCAAAACACCAAAAAAAAAATCACAAAAAAACCCCACAAAAACAAACAAAAAAACGCCCAAAAAACTCAAAAACCAAAANAAAACAAACAAAAAAAGCCCAAAAAACCTCCAAAAACAAAACAAAAAACCAAGAAAACACACACATATACACAAAAAAAACCTAACAAAAAACCCCCACAAAACAACCAAAAAAACCCCACAATAACAAAAAAATCCACAAACAAAACTGTTGGAACTTATGACTGAAATGGAAACTGCTGCTGATGTTCTCAATTACCAGCTGATGAAGAAGGTGGGTTGAGTTACATTTATTTGTGGTACAAACCACAGATACCAGAAGGTATAATTCTACATTCTCATCACAACATGAGTGGGACAAGACAACAAAAATGCACCACCACTTAAAAAACCCAGAGCCTGAACAGTAACTTGAATGCTGATTTAAGTTTTTTTTCAGTAGTGCTTGAATAGGAAGACTCCTTAGATCCAGATAAAATTATTCTCATAGTTTGCTGATCTTAGTACAAAACAATTTACCAATAATTTGAACGAAAGCATCAGTTAAATTCTAGAAGTGGAGCTCTTTGATAATATAAAATAGAGGTTGATTGGGAAGTTAAAAGATTATGCTGAACTCCAATGTTACAAAATGCACGTTTTTAAAAACGCAAAAGAAGTCCACACTTCAAGTGTGAATATTGGCAGTACAGAGTTATGTGCTCACACAACATTAGTGAACCACTAAGATATTAAATAACATATCAATTTGCTAAATAATTTATTTCTGGCACAAGGGTCAGCATAATCCCAAGCACAAGTATAGGCTGGGTGGAGAATGGAAGGACAACAACACTGAAGAGAAGGAATTGGGTGGGAGAAACTCAGTGTGACCCAGCAAGGTGCTCTGGCAGCCCAGAAACAACCTGTGCAGCATCCAAAGCCCTGTGGGCAGCAGGTGAGGGAGAGGATTCTGCCCCTCTGGTGTGACCCCACCTGCAGTGCTGCAGATCTGGAGCCTCAACATAACAAGGTGGGCATGCTGAGGTGAGGGCAGAGGAGGACCATGAAGATGCTCAGGGGGCTGGAGCACCTCCTCTTTGGTGACAGGCTGAGAGGCGTGGTTCAGCCTGGGGAGGAGAAGGTTCCAGGGAGACCTCAGAGCCTCTTCTGATGCCTTAAGTTTGATCTTNCTGGTCAGGCCCTGTCCTGCCCAAGGTGGATCCTGGAGGCCTTTCAATAAATCCCTACTTTATTCTCTGGCTCTGTCCAGTCTCTGTTCCAGGTCAGCCTTCCCAAGGCATCACTTCCAGTGCCTAAAGGGGGCTACAAGAGGGCACAGACTGATAGGACAAGGGGGAACGGCTACAAACTGGATGGATGGGTTTAGGTTAGAAATTAGGAAAAACTTCTTCCCTGTGAGGGTGGTGAGGCACTGGCACAGGCTGCCCAGAAAAGAAGCGGCTGCCCCATCCCTGGAATTGTTCAAGGCCAGGTTGGATGACACTTTGATTGACCTGGTTCAGGGAAACATGTCCCTGCCCATGGAAAGAGGGTTGGAACTAGACAGGCTTTAAGGTCCCTTCCAACCCAAAACTTTTTTGATCCTACTCAGTCTTTAAAAAAAATACTACTAAAGTTTCATTAGTTAAAAAACAAACAAACAAACAAAAAAACCCCTGTTAAATACTGGGCCATTTGGATCATGGAATAATAAAAATTTAATTTAATGCATAATTATTACCTGGAAAAGTGTCTTTGAGTCTTATGAATTTCCTATTTTGCTATGGATAAACAGCTGTATATTTAGTGCTTAAAAATCTGTCAGAATGGCACTCTGTTTCCATTGTCAGGGAACGATTTCAACATTCCTCATTCTTGATTCCATGGGGGAGCCCTATCTTTACAACGTCCCCGTTAAAAAAACATTCACAACAACCTGAATAGCTTCTTGTAAGTGATAATACTTCAAAAGAAGGGGGGAAAAAAAGAACAAAAAACAAACCCTTTCACACAGGGATTCATTCTTAAATTCCCCTACGTGCTCTGCTTAGCGAGGGCTCTGGGAAGCAGCAGGGAAAGCAGCAGGCACTGCTGCCCCAGGGCCATCCCTCCCACAAAGGGAACATTTTCACACTGCTGCAGAGCCACCATATTCACCCCACGCAGCATTTCCAGGGAAAGGGAGCTTGTAGCTGCATCCTTCTGTCTGCAGCACGCTGGAATTGCCCCTGGGGAGCAGGGAGAGCTTATTCCAGGTTACAGTGCTGCTGTCACTTTGGATCAGTCACAGACAGGCCAGCTCAGACGTGAGGATACAGGAACGCCAGGATGCCTCACTTCCCACCTCCTGCNAGGTCACAGCAGCACGTTTAAATTGGGACATACCAGCCTGGGCATCAACCAGGCCACCCTCCTCTCCTCCTGCACAGCACAGTCCCTGAGGTCACAGCAGCACGTTTAAATTGGGACATACCAGCCTGGGCATCAACCAGGCCACCCTCCTCTCCTCCTGCACAGCACAGTCCCTGAGGTCACAGCAGCACGTTTAAATTTGCACATCCCAGCCTGAGCATCAACCAGGCACCCTCTCCTCCTCCTCCCTTCTCTCCAACACTGTCCTAAAGTCACGGGAGGAGGAGCTNTCCTCCTGCACAGCACAGTCATGAGGTCACAGCAGCACGTTTAAATTGGGACATACCAGCCTGGGCATCAACCAGGCCACCCTCTCCTCCTCCTCCTTCTCTCCAACACTGTCCTGAAGTCACGGGAGGAGGAGCCAAGGCAAATGGCATAACCCGTTTACTTTGCCGCAGTTGTTAAATGCGAGTGGTTTCTGCAAAAAAATGATACCCAACCCTGGCCCAGGTACTGCAGGAAAGACACTTTTGGAAAGGATTTGAGATTTCCTCTCCTTGGAGGCCCGGGGTGAATAGTTCAGGCACACCAGACATTTTGATCAGAAAGCATGTGCCAGTTATGCTTTAAAACCTTAACACAATTAATTCAGAATATGCTTACAAGGTAAAAGAACAAAGTGGCTCCAGAAGGGGTTCCCAGATTAACATCAAAATCTGTTAAACAGTCACAAAGCACACCATGCTGCTGAGGATTGTTAGGACTGAACCTGAACTAAATGATTCTCTGTGCCACAGAATTTATAAGATCATGGCTCAGTGCCTCATTAAAATTAGGGTTCTGTTAATTAAAACCTTTTTTCAAGTGATAGATGGCTACTGTGGATGTAAACTGCACATACTGTTGAAACTTCGTATTAAGAATAGATAACACACATGAAACACATAGCCCTGGGTAGAAATAAAGCTGCTTCCTATGGAAGCAAAGATTTCTTGCACTGCAATACAGACAGAGAGAGACAGGTGGAAGGTTCTTAAAAATTCATGAAAGTCTTGTTGGCACCCACCTTTATTTCAAAGTCTCTGAACAGTATCCTTTTCACTAGTTTCCAGTCTTGCTGAAGGCCACAGGAAAGTTTTTTTCAAAAAGATTCAAGAGCCTTAAGAGTGAACTTGCTTGCACCCCTGCCCAAATCCTTTCATCTGAGATTTTAAACTCCACGTATTTCATTAAAAGGCCCAATTATTAAAAACAAAACAAAACAAACAACCCAACCAAAAAAACCCCACAAAACAAAACAATGGATAGAAGTGGGCTCACTATAGTTAGGGAGACAGAGCACAATTTATTTAATCCTGAAAACTTGTTACCCAAAAACTCCTTGACTTCTAAGGACACCTAACACTGCAGTTTAGTGCTGAAAAGGGCTTCTGAGAGAGGAGGGATATCTACATCAGGGAAGGAACCCAAAAACCCTTAGAAAGAGAAAGCACTGGGATTCTTAAAGATTCATCAGGGATGAGATGGAAAGTCCACTGCCTGCAAGAAACTCAATGAGGCATCTCTAAGGTCACGTAAAGGAGATGTTTATGATGAGAAAACACTTCAAGAACATATCTTTTAACCAATAAGCTATTAAATTGCCAAATATATCTTCTCATTAAAACAGGCACTTTTTTTCCCCCCCCAATTTGGTAACTTCTCAAAAAAGAGAACATTTAAGAACACTCTCTGCTATTTGGATATTCAAGCCTAGTTTTTATCCAGCTGACCCTTCCAAACGCTGTATTTCAGTCTTTAATGGCTTCATGGTTCAGTGAATTTGAATTCCTGCCTTATTTCCATGACTAAAAGGAAAATTCAAAACCAGAAGATTTGGACCACTTAGAAATCAGGCACGTGTTAGAGCTTAGGATGTGCTGCAACAAAACAGAGAAATTACAGATACCAGAATGCACTTTTTTCCTCTCCCATACCAGAAAGAGAAAAGAATGAGCCCTTAACCATACTGATAGTCATCAATAGCTCTGAATCAAGATAAACCTGTGCACCTTCCAAAGCTGAACCGAGTTTCTAGAATTACCTACAACTGATGAGACAAAATCACGGGTCTTACTCCAAGTTTTGACCCAGTAAATTCAAAAGGAAGAAAACGCTACAGACCTACATCCAGCGTGGGCTCAATTTCAAACATAAGCATTCCTTTATTTTCTGAACTGAAGCTTACCCTTAGAATTTACTTGCTTTTCAGCCCTAAAAGTGTCAGCATCGGCCTGTGGAGCAAAACTAACACAGCCATCAAAATAATTAGCACAGCAAAAGTTCACAAATAGGCTGATGAATTGGTGCTACATGAATCTCTGCCTGTAACAGAGGGAGCTGGACTTCCCAGATGGGATTAAGAAGTTTCTGTACTTCACCTGCTATCATCTTGATGAGGAGCTGTTCCTCCCTTGCTTTCCCCTCAAAGGAAAAGCATCCTGGCTCTGGGGAGCTCATTGCCTTCCCCAGCTCAGAGTCTCAGCAATTATGCACAGCTATACGAGCCTTTTCAAAGGGCTGATGCTTTCAAGAAAGTAAAGAGGCAATTGGGCCACATTGACCAGAATCCAGGACATTAAAACCCTGGAGAGTTTGTACTGATTGGCTTTTTATTTTTGTGTTTTGTTGCGAGGAAAACGAAATGAACGAAATGCAGACAAACATGGTCTGATCACAAAATAAATTCATTCAAACACAAAATTTCTACCTTGTATTTATCTGTCAGCTCCCTTTTTTACTCTGCCCCTACCCTTCTTCACTAAAATATTTATGTATGATAATGATTTCCTGAAATACAGAATGAAATCAAACCATATTGTAATAAAACTCAATGGAGCAGAAGATAAATAAATCAACATCAAGTATCATTTTTTTACAGCTTTCCCAGAAATAAAACAATTAGCACATTAGCAGTGAATGCAATAATAAAATTAGCCAATTAGGATATTTAAGTGATTACCACATTGAGTTGAAAGAATAACTGCCATACATATGGATAAGTTCTGCTGAGATAGGGAAGAATCTGCACTGTCCTCTTCTGTGTCAAATGGAGCGTTTATCCAACAGAGTGGATTTATTGCCATACACAAAACCTGATCTGATGCTACCCTTGCTCCTCCAGTGTCTGAAGGAGACACCTTAAAAACAAATGAGAAGAGTATCATGCTCATGTTAATTGTTGTTAATTGTAATACTATTTGCAGCATCCTTTCACACCAGAATTGACTGTGGAGCTGTAATCAGTTCTTTAGGAATGCTACCAATTAAAAAAAAACGATATAAAGAATAAAAACTAAAAGGTTTACACGTTAATAGCACTTCAGTGTTTCTCTCCCAGATGGTAACACAGCTGACTGCTGTTCCCTCTTATAACACTGCACTGTTTATCCTCTTGAATGTCCCCAGTATAAAACTGTTTTAATCCTTTGTTGCTGTTGTAAAACTTGATCTACTGTCGGACAACATAAAAGCGTCAACTTTTGGATATATGGTGCAAAACATGGATAGGATAATCCAGCCTGTACATCAGCAACAATGCAGTCCATGGCTCAGAGATAATGGGATTGCAGATTATTAGCTGAAGGGTGCAGTATTTCACCCCTCACAGCTCTGGACTGAAGTGCAGTTCTGCTGCACGTGGTGCATTTTGGGCACGTTTCCTTGCTGCTCCCTTTCCCATTAGCCAGCTCGAAGCTTTACAGAAGTCAGGCTGTGTGACTGTGCTGTGCAGTCAACTGGAAGGAAATAGCACTTTTATTGCAAGTGCCTGACGATCTGTTAGTTCTTGTAGGAATTATGGAGCTGTTATGAAATCTAATACACGGCGTGGAGAGAGATTAGCAGACGAATTGGGGCTTTGATTCAGCATCTTAAGGAAGATGGATGAAGGAAGAGTGAGCAATTAAAGCAGTTGATCTTGTGTGCAGAGTAAGAACACCCACACAAATCTGGACGTCCACCCATTCCTCCCTGCAAACACAGAGCGTGCCCAAGGAGTGCCATCAACAAGTCTTTATTTGCTGACTATTTGCTATCCTACAATAAAGAGTGGGAAATATTCATAAACCATCTTAGGAAATATTTGAGTATTTACTACATGTCTGTCGCTGTAGGACATGAAAGAAAGACTTCAAGTATTTCAGAAGGCAAAGAGGATAGAAAAAGAAGGCTTTGTTTTTTAATTCTTCCTATCTTTTATAAGGTGTTTCAATACAGACTTAACATGATTGGTGAATAGGAATGACATCTCTCTAATTCCATTGGTTAAACCAGAGAAACAGCCAAACACCACCTGGAGAAGGATTGTTTTGAGAAAGGAGAGTCGTTTGGCAAGATTGTTTTGAGAAGAAACTTTCTTGAGAAATTTTTCCTTGGGAAAAAGTTAGCAGCTGCTAGCAGGCTAAAATCTCTCAGACCCAGAAACATCAGACTCACACAAGTCTATTACTAGACTATTATAGTTGCATACCTTATAACTGTTGTAACTATGTTACAGTAAAGTAAGAGGAAAAAGGAGTGTGGAAGATTAAGGAGAAGTAGAAAAATTGGAAATAAACGTCAGTAAAGAATAACATATTTACTGAAGCAAGCTATTACATACTTGAAGCAAATAATTCAGAAATCAGGCAGCAGGCTGGAAAGGTAAACTGCCATCAGAATAGACATCACCTGTCATCATAGAATGGTTTAGGCTGGAAGGTACCTTAAAGATCATCCAGTTCCAACTCCCCTGCCATGGGCAGGGACACCTTCCACTAGACCACACTGTTCCAAGCATCCAACCCAGCCTTGAACACTTCCAGGGATGGGGCACCCACAGCTTCTCTGGGCAACCTGTGCCAGTGCCTCACCGTCCTCACAGTGAAGAACTTTTTCCTATTATCTAATTTAAACCTGCCCTCTGTGACTTTGAAGACATTCTCCCTTGTTCCATCACTTCATGCCCTTGTAAAAAGCTCTCTTGCAGCCCCTTTAGGTACTGAAGGCTGCTGTAAAAGTCTGCATCACAGTCGGGCTCTGCCATGTAAAAGTAAGTTACAGGAAGGACAGAAGGGTTTGCTTCATTGGCACATAACCTCCACCCACAGCAGTTAACCTAAAATGTTTACTTTATTACACACAATATGCATCCGTCCAAAGATGCTGCACTGTGTTATTTAAATGCAGAGTTTATGAATATTTTTATAGCACTGCTATCTCCCCCCCTCCAGTGTGTATTTATTTCAATTTTAGCTCGGCAGTTTTCTCAGCCAAGTCTCTGTGATGTAGGTCTGTGTGAGAACACCAACTGAAAATCCTTTAAATCAACCTCCTTGTTAGTGGAAGCATACAACACTATTAACCAGTGACTTGATATTCCTTCCAAAGAGCAGGAGGTCAATTCCCTGGGCCAAATTAATATCTCCACAGAATAATTTCCTGGCTGGTGAGTCAAGAGAAAAATGGCCTCACTCTGTGGCTCAGCCAGGGCCACCAGGACTCAGAGTGATCATATTCAGATCGGGGTGATGTCCCACATTTCACCTGCTCGTTACCCACCTCGGCCGAAAAATCTGCTGCAGAGAAAACAAAATTATGCTAGGCTAAAAGCAGGGCAGTGTACTAAGGAACCAGGTAAGATACTCTTTTATTTGATGCTTTGAAGCCAGCAGGGTTATGCATCTTAAAGCATAGTTTCTTTGCGTAGATCTGATATTCAAACAATAAAGCAAATTACTTTAAGCATTTTCTGTATGCCAGAACAACGAAAGAGAAAAGTATTTTACTTTTTTCTCTTGTTGATGTGTAAGAAAAAAAAAAATTAGACACAGAGTAAGAGGGCAACTAGTCAGTCACAGATTTCATCCCCATACTGAAATAGATGATCAGCTGTAAATACTCTGTATATCCAGCAGAGCACAAAACTATGTGTTTATATTTCAGTCGTACCAGACTCAAACAGATGCATGTACAAGACTTTGACAGTGACATTGTTCAGTACTGAGCTGAGTTTTAAGCTTAATACTGAATTTAATTTTAACATGGTTTTCACACAATTTAAAAATGAAACAAGCTGTACCCCACACCCTTCTGAAGAAGCATTGTACCAGATTTTGAGTAGAGCAACAGTAGCAAAATAAGAGTGAGTCATTCAAACCCATCCAGTAATTTTATACCCACCCTTGGACCACCGTGTTCTGAAATAGATAGAAAGTCTTACATCAAAAAAAGTGTTACAATAAACATAAATCAGAGAAGCTTGACATGATTAACAACACTGGGCCAGTTACCCTGAGAGAAACATAAACTGCTATTAACTCTGTGATGAAGGAAGGATAGTATTCCTCTTCTTGGGCACCAGTTAGCATAAGAGCATTCCCACCACTCACCAAGAATTAGATGCTCAATTTTCACCTGAATAAACCCAAATCAATGTATTGTCCACCATATGATTTCTTAGACTAGATTTACTGATTTATAAAAAACTCTCTAGCAACTTCAAAACAATACTTTATGGTTATGCAAAGTTACATTGCAAATCAGTGAGAAACAACACTATACAGTTAGAAGAATGAGATTTAAAGCTAAAACATTTGGAGCACATGAAAAAGAATGCCAGCCTAGACATGATGACATGTTAAGAGTGTTGACAGATGCTTAATCACAGGGTTCAGACACCAGGGACTGACCATGTAACACATGAGAGGCTGCCAGTACAGTAAACACATTAAATAATGTGTTTGCAAAAAGAGACTGTTAACCTTCAGTAGAAACAGGGATTTGTGCTATGATGTCTCTGAAGATGTAAATTTTTTTTCCCCCATCATTTGATCATCCCTGTGAAAGAACCTGATTAGTATTTTGGGAAAAGAAATCATAACTCCTACTACAGAAATAATCCAAACAAGACAGTCCTTCAGTGCAAGACTTGTTATTGACTGGGTTTCTATTATTTTTATTAGCTGCACCAGAAGCACCAATTTTAGCAGAATCATTTAGAAACATCCACATGCCCCATTCAGCCACATCTATAGAGCCCAGGACTTTCCAAGCCATCACCAAGAATACCCTCACCAGCTGTCAGGAGCAGACTTGGTATTTTCATTTCAAAACTCAAAGCACACAGATGAAAGGCAGATTTTGAGGACCAGCTGCCTTGGTGCAAATGCAAAGCTTGTTGTTCTGTCCGTGTTGGAGGAAGTTTTGTGGATGTTTCCAACACAGATGGATTGCGACTAGGATGATTTATTTTGTAAGTGGAACAAAAAGCAAGTATAACAAGCACAGCCACGAGTCAGAGGCAAGGCTCCATGGATGGCTCACAAATACAGATTATTTGTGCCTTGCACTGCACCTCTGCTCAGCACAGAGCCCTGCTCAGTGCCAAAATTATTAGAGTTAGATGACAGATGTTAAGATTCCCAAAATTCTGTCAGTGAAATGAGAGGGATGATCATGATCTTTGACTATAACACTGTTTTACGCTGAAAGATCTCAACACAAAGAGAAGAGAGCTAAACAGCAAAAGCCTTTTTGAGAAACTTGGCCAGTCACACTCTGTCCTGAAGCACAGAATCAACTGAAACCCCAAGAACAGTTTACAAATACAACCATATCAATGCATTCACACAAAAAATGCTGGATCACTAAAGTCTGAGACACCTGCTGCAGCCCAGACATCAAGTAAAAAAGCCTTTGTAAATTCACTGCCTGATGGCATTCTGGCAGGGGTACAGATTTAGTGAAAATTCCATAAATTCCAATGCAATTCAAACCCAAATAACACTGCTGCATTTATGTCCCAACCCCATCCCAGCCTTCTCCTACAAACTCTGGGCCACACGACAGCAGGCAGAAAAACATCGTGTTATGAACGACCTGGATCCAAAATCAGCATTTAACAGCCAAAGAAAGTGCATCTAAGCAAATTTACAAGCAATGCAAATTGCTGTGCCATTATCATCTGCCATTATTTGACTTTTAGTTTTTTATTTTTAAATGGAATACTAAAGTGTTGCGTGGGACCGTTGCCTGCAAATATGTTTCTTGCTTCAGATTTCAAGAACTTCACCTATATTATCAGCAAAAAGCACAATTTGCAGGCACAAAGTCAATACATTAGACAAAATCTTTTTCAACAGAAAGGAATGTGAATGACAATTACAATGCTTAAGGCAAACTATATGTTTTTGAACACCTAATGACAGGTTTATTCTCGTTCCCAGCAGCTAGTATTTTCATAACAAGTTGTTTTAACTTTTTTTTTTTTTAAAGCCAATCTTTTGCATGTTGAATAAAGGATTTTATTTTTATTTCAAGCATAAGGAACCATGTGCTGAAGACCTCTTCTGTTACATTACCAAATGCAAGGCAGAGAATTGAAACACTAAGTTCACTTGCCACATGTCTTTTAACATTATTAGCACTTATGGTATATTAGGATGTGCTAATTTAATAACACCAAACCAAAAAAGTTAATTGTCACACAGATTTCAAATTCTGCACACAACTTTTATAATTAAAAACATATGCATGATATATAAATATATAAATACACAAATATATATATATTTTTTAAGTAATAGCTTTTTTAGTGAAAAAAAACCCCTTAAGTATTTTGCATAAGTCCTAGTACAGTACGGCACAAAAAGTTTTGCAAGTGTGTCTTGCAAATGGCAAGAATGGCAGCCCTTCTTTCTGCACACAAACTGCATTCAGAGTTAAAACAGGGGTGCAAAAAAGAAAAAAAAAATCATTAGGGATCACTGCAGAACACAATCCACATCAAACTTATCAACACAAGATTTTCAAAAGTAATTTTTCACTCTGGCAGTCTGTAGAGCAATTCCTCACTATAAAAGAATTTGCAATTTCTGTGGTGATTAAGGATATTAGTCTTAGTGCAGAATCAGAGACTGAGCTGCAGGGCAAAGGGAAGTCACGTGGAAGAGAAAAATCTACCACTTAAAAAAAAAAATCACCAAGGAAATAAACTGGTCATTCCTGTCTCCCTACAGACTTTGAGGAGTCCCAACAGGGCCCTGCCAAGTGACACCTGATGAAAGCAGGAGTGGTGCAAAGCACAACATGAGGCTCCAAGTGTCCAGAGCAATACAGAAAGACATTCACACAGTTGGAGGGGAAATGAGGGAGCAGGAGCAGTGCTCCGCCAACCTCCTCCATGCCACCATGTTATTCCTTTAATTTGTTCTACCTGTCTGCTCAGATTACCCAATATGAACCTCAAGCTGCACGTACACTGCTGGCCCAGCCGCTGGATAAATTATTTCTGACGGAATTAGGGAAATTGTGCTGTAATTGGGTGCTCTCCTCAGTGACCAACAGGAGACTTTGCCTGATCACCGTGCTGAGCTGGAAAGGAGATTTCAGGCCTACTGGATTTTCTGTGACAAGGAGAGAAAATTTCTACAGCTCCCAGGAGCAAGAAATCTTCACACCGTTAAATAATGTTCTTAAAACACTTCCTAGAAAATAGACCTAGCCTACAAAATTGGGTGTCCTTGCCAATGGCTTCAGTGGGGGAAAAGAGTGAAGAGTAAAGCTTTTTCCAACTTAAAACTGCATATCCATAGAGACCACAGAAGGCAAATGCATCCCTTAGCTCAGGGGTACCCAGGAGAGAGAAGCAGAAAGGGCCACAAGGCCCCAAGCATTGTAAGTTATTTGCATCCTACCACTGCTTTTCCTACTAAGAATCACACAATATCCTCAGTTAGAAGGAATCCACAGGGACCATCAAGTCCAACTCCTGATCTCGAATGGGACAACCCCAAGAATCACACCATGTACCTGCAGAGTGCTGTCCAAATGCTTCTGGAAATCTGGTGGGCTTGGTGCAGGGCCCACTTCCCTGGGGAGCCTGTTCCCTCTGGGGGAAGAACCTTTTCCTATCGTCCTTCTCCCTTCTCCTTGACACAAATCCAGGCCATTCCCAGGTCCTATCACTGGTTCCCCTTAGGCAGAAGGGATGGGTGCCTGTCCCTCATGAGAGTAAGCTGCTGTGAGGTGTTGTAGCCCTGGTTCGTGCCTGACATGTTTTGGTTTCTGAAATTCCCTTCCCAGAGAATTTTCTGTAAACAAGAGACATGTTTTTGTAATGGCAAATTTGTTTACATATTTTCTGTAAGAGGGACTTCCTCTTGATATCCCTCTGGTCTGACCAATGTGATTGAAGAGGTTTGTCTTCTTGTCACCAATCAAATTAGTCTGTGTAGAACAGGATAAAAGAAGAGACATTCCCAAAAATAAAGAAGTCATTTTCAGCCTTCTGAAGTCAAGAGTCTTTGTGTCAGTGTGGTGTTCCACAACGTCAAGGTGTCCCCTCAGCCTCCTCTTGGCCAGGCTGCTGAACAGCCCCAGTGCCCTCAGCCACTCCTCACACGGCTCCCCTCAAGGCCCTTCACCATCTTCACAGCTCTCCTCTGCATGCTGACAGCTTTTATAGCCTCTTTGTCTTCTTGTTCACTAAACTGCCCGTGGGAACTGAGTGCATCCAGGAAACTGCCACCAGTGAGTATTTCTGTAGTTATTTACTAGTCAAATTTCAGAGCAATGCACTGCCCCAGATAGTCTACACAGTGCCCTGGCCACAGTGAGCCAGGGCAGAGTTTGGGCCATGTTTTCTTTATAGAACAGTAATATTGGAAGACAGCTAAGAAATCAGATATGCACACTTTTTGTAACGCTCTGTATGACCCATCAGTTGTATTTTTTCTTTCCAATTAGTTTGGTATTTGAGGGAGAAGTGAGGGCAAAACTCAACACAATTCCAAGTGCACACAGCCTGCAAGTGGACTCTTGAGGTTTTCAGGTGATTTGTAGCTGATGTCCTGAAGGAACAGAAACTAATGAGTAAAACAAAGTCTCTTTAATCTGCCTTTGCCTGCAAATTCTTTCCTATAATCCCCGTCTTTGTTCCCTCTTGGTAGACCATTCACCAAATTTACATTTCAGAGTCCTCCCAAATATTCCTTTCAGGCTCTTAGTGACACAACCTATAATCACCCTACCTGAGCCTACTACTAATAAACAAACAAAAGGATTGCCAGCTTTTTTATGTGCCTTTGAAAAATCTAATTGATTAAATATTGAGAACATTCAAATATTTAACTACTCAGTCAGCACACAGAAAACCTAGGAATTTACTTTTCCTTCGGGGAATGTCACCTATTTAAAGTGACTAGGATGGCAAAGTGCTACAGGTGGATTTTCATAGCTTAAATTACATTTACAGAGTGAAGAGCAAGAAGCAGGAGGTGACAAAAACACACTAACTACCATACAAGCATTAAAAAGTAGAGGGAATAACCAGATCTGCCCTGAGCAGACACAAGGAGATCAGTGTAAAAAGAAAGGTGAACATAAACCTCAACTACTTATGACCTTGCATAACTTCTAAAATTCCGGGTTTTTTCTGTGGCAAAATCAAATAAGACAATACAACAACCCTGTGGTTGGCACTGAGAGCCAAAGGAGGTGAAATGTTTTGATTTTGAAGCATTGTAGCTGTCATCACTTGTGCTAAGTGTTGCTACTAATTTCTATCACCTTATCTCATAAATTAAAGAGCTGATAGATCTCAACAGTACAGAGAAGAGTTATGAATCAGTTAAGGGCCAGACTTATTTTCATGGCTATAGATACATGAAGAAAAATTAACCCATCTAGTGCAATCCCAGCTTTAAAAAAGGGGCAAAGGGTTCAGTGTGCTGGGATTCTCACTGGGACAGGTCACAGAATACATCTATCCCCCAAGGTGTCTGAACACACAGAGACCAGAAAAAACATCCTCCAAATGCTGACACTCATCAAACAGCTGTTTTGTCTTGCCTTTGCTTCAGCATCACCCTTTAAAAACAGGGGACGGAAATAAGTCGTATTTCCCTGAAGAGCAACAGTATTGCAGAGCTGCATTCCAAACTCTTCCCGAGGTACCTGAAAGATTGAAGGGACTGGAAGAGGTCACCAAGATGAACCTCAGATAACCATTTCAAATGCAAGGCCAAGCAAAAGCCGTGGATGGATTTCAAAATCTGACCCTCACTGGAAAAAGAAACTTTCCACTCTCTTAGACTGCATTAATTTTCTAAATTGAATATTTAGGACTTTCACCCTTCTCCTGGAAGTCAGGTACAGGTTGGGGGCAGAAGGAAGAACTTTCCAAACACAAACTTTATAGACACAGTAGGAGTTATTTCACTTTTTGTGCCTGACAATTCAACCATGCTGGCACCTTTTTTCAGCATCTAACTCTCTGTACGAGAGCCACTGGCAGAAAGAATTACTGACTAAAAGAATGTCTTTATAAAAGAGATACCTTATTAATGGGAACTGTTAATTTTAAGAAGGAAGAAAACCAGATTTTCAAGGACTGCCTGTTATTTTAAAAATGTTGTTTTGAAGGGCGTGTTTGACACACACTAGAGGTTCATTTCTTTTTTGTTGGGCAGCAGAGGAAATCATCACTGGATGGAATAAACATCAGGCCTATTTACCAAGATGAATATTTAGATTCAGTCAGAGCACTGAGGGCTGCTGGGGTTGTGCCACAGCCCCATGTTAAACCTATTAAATCTTTACAACGACTGGCATTAGCAGAAGCATTTCATTAACAGGCTAATGAATACACTGGTACTCTCTGGTACTCTGCTTTTAATCACTGAAAGGTAGTTCTTATCCCAATTCCCAAATTTGGGGATATTTGTGTGTTTGAATATAAGTGCTGCTGATCACAGCAATAGCAAACGAGGTCAGACAGCGCTATAATCTTACAGGGGGAAAACGGAATAATAATGAGGATTTACGTCAGTATTTCTCACAACAGTTGCAATTAAAAACATGCAACAGTGATACCATCAAACTAGAAATTGGTTCTGCATGACTGAAACAAAGGCCTACTGCACTGACTGTGTTTATACTCAGTTATTGAGCAGAGGCCCTTGACTTTCCAAGGAGGCAGGCAGCCAAAAAGTTGCATTAAAACATAGCTTGAAATCCAGCCAGTTTCTAAAATTCTCCCGAAAGAGAATGAACTCTGTGTTGTGCAGAATTAGATTAATTTAACAATGGTCTTTTCACCCACACCCAGTAAATGTAGCCCTTCTTTTCTACTGGAAAATCATTTTCTTATTTGTCAGGTCTAGTAAGGTACTGCCTTTCATGTAATAAATAAAGCAAATACAACAACAACAAAATCTGAAATCATCCCATCTCACTTCTTGACATTTTGCCTCCTTCTCCCTCCTCAGACTTGTGGGATTTTTCCCTCTGGCTCCCAGTTTGCTTTCCATTTTGCAGGTTACTCTTGGCTTTAAAAAAGCCACGTGTACAGAATCCATTTTTATCACTACACAGGTGTAATTCAGAATTAATATCCAGGTTCCTGGCAAAGTCAGAGTCCAACAAAAATATAAGGCAGAAAGCATAAACTCTATTTGTGATCATCATCCTGACAATTCCTACCCAAACTGGGACTTGACCTGAGACATAATTAATGTGAATTGTGTCCTAGGTTTATAGTTTAAACCTAGGCATAAACTAAATATATTTTAACAATAAATGTGTATTCTGACAGCTAAAAACTATAAACTTATTAGAAGGTTTATAGCTTTTAGCTGTTAGAATACAAATGAAATTAATGTCGACCACTAAAAATGTCTTTGACTAAGGAGATGCACGCAAGTTGCATATCTGTCAACGAAGAATAATAGCATTTATTTTTATTATTATTATTCACATTTAACACTGCCAAGTTTGCAAAGACTAAAAAGAAATTTGGTTGCTTTTTCTAAAGCTTCCCATAGTTCTACTACACAGAATTACACTCTTCTTCTGCTACACTATACTATAGTTCTACTGTACTATACTCTTGCAGTTTTCTAACTGCCAGAAGAAACAGTATTCCCATATAGCAAATACATCTACTGATACTTGAAGAGAAAAGCTGCCAAAAATCTATGCTTGCACAAAAAAAAAAAGAAAAACACCAAAACCTACAAAGCACTGGAAACCAGTGGAAACGTGGTATTTCCATTGCTTTTAGAGAAAAAATGAGCTCAAACAATACCGGAATTAAACACTTTTGTGCCATATTCCTATTTAATTCTCACAACGAACATGGGTAATGAATGTTTGCATTTCATTAGAAATCGTCGACTGGAGTCGGTGGGAGTATTGGGAAAAAAAAACTAATACATTCCTAACACCAGAAGAACCAAAAATTTATTTTTTAAACTCCTTACTTTTTTGTAAGGAAATAGCCAAGCACACATGTTTGGAAAACTGTCATTAAACTAGTCTAGGCACATAAAACCCTAGTAGACACACAAGTAACTACTTAGACGTCATCTGAAAACATACTTCAGTGGCCACATTAATGGTGTTTATCATCAGAAATATCATTAGAACATTAGCAAAAAGAAAGTATTTAGTCCAGAACTAGGCAGATATCTACAAAATAGATGACCATGATATCAAAACACAAAACAAATATGCATGTACATATATACACACACGTGTTTGTGCCTGATTGTTTGCCTCAACCTGTGTTTTCATTCCTCATCACTCACACAAGCACAGTTATCATGAAGATACACAAACGTTTTCTTCCCCAAAGCCTTGCTGCATATGACTGAGCAAACATAATGCAAGGGGCTGACACTGAATGCCTCCCATTAAAGTTCTGCAGGAACACCAATAAAACCTCAGATTGCCAAAATGTCTGAGTGACCTGAGCTGCCCAGAGCTCTGGGAGGGTTTAACCACTGTGGGTAAAACCTGCACTGGGCCTGGCGAGAGATGATGGTGTTACATGGGGCTGGAGGTGGCCAAGTCTCACCTGAGCACCCCACCCTTGGATGGTTTGAGGCCATAAACTTGCAGTTTTTATGGGATAAACAGCCTCAAATGTTTGTGATGAAAAGTACAAGCATCTCATGATGTGGAGCTAGACTAGGTTGCCTAAAGTCCCATCCAGCCTCACCTTGGACACTGCCAGGAATGGTGACATCACATATCACCTACCCAGAAAAAAAAAGAACAGTATTTGTTTACAGAGACTACCTGACATTCATTATTTCACTGTTTGTGAAACCCTGATGTTCTGAGCTCCTTCAAATTGGATTTAAAGCTGCAAGGATACCCAGGGCTTTACAAGTGAGATCCAAAGGATCTTTCTGAAATGAATGTGCAAATTATTCAGATCTGAATTACGACCACACTGGCAGTTCATGGCTTTGAGTCACTCCAGTGCTGTGCTTGGCCTGGCAGCAGAAGAGAGCAGGACTGGAGCTGCCTTCTTCCCAATTAACTCGTGCAGCTACAGATGCAGCTTGGTCTGGTGATACTGAAAGGATTAGAAATGCTTTTTTCTCTCTCTTTCCCAAATCAGAGAACATTCTTGCTGAAATAAGGTCAGCAAAGCTCTCACCAGCAGCCCCTGTAGTTCCCCCAGACTCCCCACCTCACAGTTTTGGTATGGCTGGCACAGGGCACTCGGGCAAAGCAACTCCAGCTCTGAGTCTCACTAGGGATGGGTTAAGTCTGCTCAAGCTTCTGCAGGCAGAAGCAACTCTCACCCAGTCAACTTTAAAATGGAAACACCCACTGAAATGATGCTACTGCCAGTTTTATCATATTTTTCGTATATTTCAAACCAGATTCATTTATCCTATTACTGCTGATCCAGCTTTTTATTTTTTTTTTCCCCAGTCTATGTCAGCAAACATAAATCTTTTTCTGCTAACGTGGTACAAAGGCAATAATAGAACAATTACAACTGCATTATTTCTAATGAACACAAATCTTATTACACCTCTTTTTTTTTAATCGTGTATTAAGTTATTCAAAGAAATATGCAGGTATCTCAGCAGCAGACACAGCTATTCCTGTTAACCTTGCACCTTAGCTGTTCTCTGCTTTATATCCTCTTCCCCATCTGCTTTTTGTTTCTGTGAAATGAAGCAGATGACTCTGGCAAAGTTGAAATCATCTCAGCCAAAACACAGAAACCAATCAAGGCCAGTCCTTTCTGCCTCCTTCCCTCCCCACCCCAGTCCCCTGATGATAATTGCTGCAGATGAAGCCCACAGATATAAAACACCAGATGCTAGTCCAAATTACTTGTGGTTACCCAACTGCAACTGAGTGCACATTCTTCTTCTTCTACATGAAGACTGTGCCCCCTTCCCCTTGGCACACTTCATTTGGACAATTTATTCTAATATTTGTTTGTGAAAGGGGGATGGAAAAACTGCAGATGCCTTTGGGGACTTCCAGCCCCAGCTTTGAAGGCACTTGTTCTGATCTTGTGTTATTGCTACACCTTGTTACACTTGTCACATCTTATTCAGTAAGGTCAGACTGTTCAACAAGGAGGCAAAGCAGTGTGCTGCTAAGAAATATGGCTGTTCTCAAAACAAAAAAAAAGCCAGATTTGGCAAAATTTAGCTCAAACTGACACCACAACAGAGTTTTCCTGTGATGCACAGACATCCGGGATTCCTCTCTGAATATCACAGGACAAATCTTGTATCAAAAGTTATTGTCCAAAATCATCCATCTATTGAGGGCTATACCTTCCTTCCACATCAAGTTTCTCAATTGTTTTGTCAACTTTACCAATGATTTCAGACATGCTTAAAATATGCAGGGGGTGTAGGGGAGGAATCACAAACCAAAAGATTCAAAAGGCTGAATCTAAACATTTCACTTCTGAACTGCCTGTGCAAAATCAAAACTCGTGTAATACCTCAGAGACAAATTAAGGAACCAAAAAATATTGTAACTGCACATTTTAACCAGGCGTGTCAGCTCAAACTATTCTCTGACTTGCCCTGTCATGTAAATTACCATGTAACATCCTTTGGACCACCAATAGGCTGTAATTTCATCAAGCAAGCATACAAATCGAATAGCCTCCAGACCTTCTCAGTATTAATGAGAAAAGCATTTGTTTCCAGGCATATCAAGTATTAACTTCTTAGTATTAACAGTGAAACATACAAGTTGACAGTGGATTCGAGGGAAAGCTTACATCTCTAAAACCTCTTGAACTTCTTTAGAAGCTTTAGAGCAAACCCCTGTGCTCTGTGGCAACATTGATAAGGAAAAGCTTTTCCTGTGGAGCTAAGCCCTCCATGGGCAGCAAACAGCAGTGACTGACAGACTGGAAATGCTGAGGAGCCCAGACAGACTCTTCTTTTTAACCTGTCCTGGAATTGAGTTTTTGTGTTTTATGTGCCTGATGTATTACCTGAGCCTGGGCAATGCTGACCCACCAAGCAGATCTGATTGAAGTGCCACTGGTGTGAGCCAAGATTTCAGTTTCAGATACGGGGACAAACACAGTGGTTCACCATCAGAAAAAGGGAGTTATCTGTAGGGTGACCACTGCCATCACAGGAGAGCTAACTCATGCTGCAAGCAGAAACCATCCTTCCTGCTGTGGGTCCAGAGAGTTCAGACCCCAGATGTTTCCTCAGCACCAGGAAAGCAATTCAAAACCCATCAAATAAACCAAAATCTAGGCAGCCACCTCCTGCAAACACTCTACAGAACACACAAGCATAAGCAATTAGCTGGAGTCCAACAGTCAATATAATTAATTTATTGTAGAGCATCCCATGCACTGGGAGCAAGAAAGTTCAATCTCAGCCTTTCTCTCTCTGTCCTGGACCTTGGGCTCTGTTTCCTGCATGGACACGAGTGCTGCACACACAGATCTGATCCCATCTGTGGCACAGCCTGATCAGCCATGTCCAGTGATTCCAGCTGGACCAGGCAGCAAGGGCAACACTTGCCCTTTTCTCCTTTACTGCCTCTCTCCTGTGACCCTCAGCATCTTTATTCACAGAGCACACTGCAGCTGAAAGACCTTTCACTGCCTGCCCCAGCTGGCCTCTCCTGAATCCACAACAAAACATCTTCCCCTGTCCCTCAAAAAGATTGTCATGGTTAATTCTCCACTTCAAGAGTGGCATTATTTCTTCAGTGCAACAGCAAAACTTCTTCCAGCCTGAACCGTGATGGCATTGTTTCATTTCCTGTTTGCTCAAAGCCAATTTTCACAGGTCCTGATTGCATGATCTAATAGAGTATTTTAATAAAAATATCACATTTAATTGGAGTTGAAATATTTCATAGAGACACAGTTTTTTGTTGTTTGTTTTTTTTTTAACCAGCTTTCAGGGATAAACCTGAAGTGTTTGAGTCAACAGGTGAGTCACTAAGAAGATGGGGCACACTGGACTCAATCCTACACATTGTCAATTCTGCAACTTTGGATGAAGAAGCTTGCCCTGCTTGACACAGATCAGGGACTTAAATTTTTATCCCCAGCTCAGTAATGCAACTGTCAGTCCACACGGCTTATGCATCTCCTGCACACAAAGAGGCTTTTGTGGCTCACCAGGGAATGAAAAGCAATTGTGGAAGTTGGAGAGGTGCTGTAAGGAATCCTCCCCTCACGCTGGGGTCTGTGAAGCACCCTGGACTGCAGGTGGGTTGCTTTACAGACAGAAGGGTTCTGTTACCACCTCGGGTGACCTCCTGCATGACACAGGTCACAGTGCTCCTCCCTGCCAAGCCACTCTGTCTAGCCCAACTACTTGTGATGGCAACAGAGTGTAAGATGCCACTGAAATGCTTGCAGTGATAGACAGCTTCACCACATCCACCAGCAAGTTGTTCGAAGGACTAATTACCCTCTCCTAAAAACATGCCTTGCATTTCCCGTTTGATCTTTGCTGACTTCGACTCCCAGCTGCTGGATCCTGTGGCTTTGCCTGCTTGCTAAAGAGTCCTTTGCTCCAGACATCTTATCCCTCAGTGGGTACTTACAGACCATGATTAAATAGCCACTTAACCTTCTCTTCAGTAAGGTGAGTCCTGTGAGAGCAGATGGTGCTGAGCACCTCTGAAAACCAGCACTGCAGCTATTCCTGTTGGTAAATTGCCAGCTGATTGTTTAGCTAAGGCCAGTGACAGAGAGCTGCTGGCACCACTGACAGACACAGGAGGTGCTCACAATTTGTTTTTTCATACCCCACTTCCTAAAGGCCAAGGACGTTGTCTCCAGCCCTAATGCAGCATTACCAACCTGTGCCACAGGAGATGCACATTAAAGAGGACTCAGTGCCTCAGGAGTGAGACAGCTTTACCTCCATGATCTCTGCAGAGCTGGTAATGATGCCTTAGGCTTTAGCTTTCATATTTTCAGACTCTGTGCTGCCTAAGGGTGTAGAGCTGGGTCTCATATTAAGTGTTAGTCAGCTCTCTTCACAGAGTAGGGACACAAAACAAATCCTTTTCCTGCTGAGGACCAAGGACAACTTTCAGGCCCAAAAGCACAAACAACAGTGGGCTGAAGGGAGAAAACAAGAAGGATGGGACCTCACAGCCTGAAGCTGGAATTGGACAATTAAACTCCAATATACAAATGGACCAAAACTTATAAAAATGTAAGACTTTGTGACTGGTCAGCCATTTTATGACCATTCTTAGTCCACCTTGGGTGTAGCCCTGGTCAGGCCCTGTCCTGCCCAAGGTGGATCCTGGAGGCCTTTCAATAAATCTCTACTTTATTTTCTAGCTCTGTCCAGTCTCTGTTCCATGTCAGGCTTCCCAAGGCATCAATACCAAACCCAACCATGCTGCTCATTTTTGGCATGCTGAGGAAACAGGTAAGATCTCCTATCACTAAAGCAGGGAACTGAAGCTGCTCTGCATTGAGAGAAAAAACAGGTCCTTGAGTGACTGGCTGGACAAAAGCACAGCAAGAGCACCAGCCCTTCCCTCTCCTTCCCAGAAACATCCCCAGCAGCAGCAGCTGGGGAAGGTGTCACTGTCAGAAATTGCTCTGCAGCTTTCAAACATTTTGGATCATTTGGGTCTCTCCTGCCCAAGCAGCTGTCCTTTGGAGAGCAGCCCAGAGAGGCTCCCTCACCTGCAGAGGCCATTTGTCACAGGGTCATCCCCACTGCCCCTTGGATTCCCAGAAAGGACTGCTGTATCACAGCAAGGACATCATCTTCTTGCCACACCAAACAGTGAAACAATTACCTGCATCTTCTGCCCAGGCACTTCAGAAGTAAGATTCAACTGTGGCAATTTCTCCATAAATAAACTGGCAGTACTGGTGTTAAATATATAAAAGTATTCTTTTTAATTATTCCTCCAATTCCTTTGCTATTGGTGCTGGCCCAAACACATCTTGCAGCTGCAAGGCCCCAAAATGTCCAATAGAGGAATATTTAAATGACTCTGGAAAAAAAACCAACCCTTTTCATTCCCACAATGCTACAAAGATTCCATCCTACTAGATGATGGCATGAATTCCTGGGCACACAGGGATAAGACATGGGAAGATTCTTGAGGTATCAGAGCCTCTAGCTTTGGACCAGATGGAACATGCAGCTTCCCAGTCATGGCAAACTTCAGCTGTGAAATACTTTAATCAATAAATAAACCCAAACCCTCATCACACTGAGCCCCTAGTCGTGCCATTTTTATCTCCTTGTGGGAAATAAGCCCAGTGCTAGCAATCTTCTGGGCAATGCATTAAAAACACTCAGGCATGTGAGAGGAGAGGACCCCAACATCTCATGATTTAAACAGAGAACCATCCCCCTGACCCTGGTAACCAAAGGCACAGCAAGTACATGAAATGTAAGAATAGGGCCCATATGGTTTTCATATTTAATAATGAATTCCAGTGAACTGAATTCAGTTCTAATTGGAATGAAAAAAAAATCTTTTTACATCCAGCGAAAGGAGAAAGAGGGTTGCAACTTTTTAAACCCCACCCCTCCCAAGTGAATACACACACAAGTGTGCATAGATGAAAGGGATAAACAGGACCAGAGGACAGAGAAGAGACAGAAAATGTAAATAAGGAGGAGGCAGGCTACAGACCTCTGAAATACTTTCCAGATTTCCTGCCAGTAAACATCAATTGAATACGAAGCTACTGAAGTATAATTACCTCCTTGTCAATCCTTACATTAACATTTTCCTGACTCTTCAATGACAATCACCTCTTTCAACACTCCTTAATAACAATTCATTTACTTATCCCTTCACGGATGTGTAGGACTGTCAATAACTCCTCATCCTTAAAGCACAAATGGAAAGCTGTGGATCAGAGGCAGCTACTGAAACTGAGATTTCTGAACAGCCAGAGATTTTCACAATGGACTTCCCACTTCTTTCAAAAATCTGGAATTTATTTTTTTTTTACAAGATTACTTTATTCATTCTTTTCTCTTTCATTAATGAAAACTTGAAAAATTAGTATTCAAAAGGCAAATATCATTATGGATAAACAAGCCTGTAAGACCCCTCCTCCCTGCATTTCCTTTCAAGCAGCTCACAAAGTACTTCTCACAAATTTATGCAATAAGGAACACTAAACAATCCAGTTATTGTTCAAGCCTTTAGCACAGACAGGTTGCATGTCTTGGGCAAGTCACTTAGCATACACCTGCTGACTTTCTCCAGTAAATGGAACACTAGAATGGTATTCACCTTTTTCAAAACACCAGGAAGAGTAAGGAAAGAAAAAAGAGAGCATCAACTCCTACTTACAAGGTCACAGCAGAACTAGTATATTAACACTTGCTCATGTTTTCCTTCTGAGTAACAGCAAACATGATTAAAGCAAACTATTTTGAATATGAAATACTAGCATCACATTATTTGGCACAGCACAGTCCTGGGACCTGCCTTTCCCCTCTCCCATTTATTTTTTGTTAAAATCAAGTTCTAGTCCTTCTGACAAGCTACCTTCAAAACACAAACCACATGAACAGACTGCATGGGGCAAGGGCGCTGACTTTTATCTAGTTTTTCTCCAGAGTTATCCTTAAAAACTGCAGAAGCTCTTGAGCCAAGCTCCACAAAAGGGTATTTAATCACAGAAGATGTTTGCTCACTGAGAAGCCAGAATGAACTAAGTAACCAAATGATATAAAAGTGAAACAAGATACAGAGAAGACTGTGTATTCAAACCTTTTGTTGTGATAACCACAAACTCAGAAAGGAAGTCTGTATGCAGCCAAATAAAGACAGACCATGAAAGCATGAATTTCATCTTAAAAAAAACCCCATATAGTGTGATATGAACTGTGATATAGTGTGATTTGAACTGTGCACCTCAGTCAGTGAAGTAGCCCTGCACAGCCCCAGCCTCTCACCAACAGGGTGAGGACCCTGGTTTCACTGTGGTCTCATTATAATCATCCTGCTCTCAGTTCTATCAGATCTCAGGTGGCGTATTTAGACCCTTCATGTGTAAGTGCCAGTATAACCAGAGAAATATTAATACACCTCATCAGCTCTCAGCTCCCCTCTCAATTGATCAGATCTCTGCCAAGGGTTTACCAGGGAAAAATAAGATTTTTGTTCTTGCTCCTGAACAGGTGCCTGTAGGGTCATGTGGGAGAATTCCCACGTTAACTGGTAAAGACGTTTCCCCAGGATGATAGGGACAAAGCTCTGGAAGTCAGCCTGTCCTCATAAAGCAAAAAAATCTTTAAAACCCTCTGCAGAAAACGATTTCTGGTCTTGATGCACCTCTCCAGTGTCTTACCTTTGATTGATCTGGATGCTTAATCTGTTTGTCAGAGTGATGGGCCTGATTATCAGGAGTACTAAATGACCATCAGTGCTCATCATCTTTAAAACCACAACTAATACAAGCTGGGAGAAAAAGTTTTCACTAAATCTTACAATTTCTCTTCATCCTCCATTTGTTACACCTGAAATAATAATGCAAATTAATAAAATCCTTACAAGAGGAGCTGAATAATGTTTTTGCAGCAGTATAAAATTCCAATGTTAGTCGTGCAATGAACTCCTCAAGGGAAGAACTTTCTTGTCTGTGTAGATGTCAGAGAGAGAAACTTAAATAGTTAAATATTATCCCAACGAACTAAAACTGGATAGGTGTTTTCAAGTCCTAAAGACTTGAAGGCAGCTCTCACCTCAGACTTGTGCTCCTGTTGAAGTCAACAGCAAAACTACCACTGACTTCAGCAAGAACAAGGTCATGGTCCTTCTGTGCACAGCCATAGGCCCTGAATTTAAAGGAGAGAGAAATCAATACACAGCCTACAGCTGCCTGGTTACATCTCCCCAGCTACCTATAGCCTCACAGTGGGACTTCAATTAGTTCTCACTCTCTGGACAAGAGGTTCCTGTGACAGAGTGTGACACACGAGGCTTTATCTGGGCTCTCAGAGGGGTTGTAGTCAAGAGACCATTGAGATAAACACCATTGCCAGTGTCTGGGTGTCCTGCTGAGCAGGCTGCTCCTTGTGCATTACACACAACCCACTGGGAACACTCAGACAAATGTGAAGCTCTCTTTTTATGGAGCAGCTCATGTCAACAGTGGTGCCTGCACCACATGACTCGACACATCAGGGGAATCCA
Source organism: Illadopsis cleaveri (assembly GCA_013399915.1). Classification (NCBI taxonomy): domain Eukaryota; kingdom Metazoa; phylum Chordata; class Aves; order Passeriformes; family Timaliidae; genus Illadopsis; species Illadopsis cleaveri. The sequence continues at coordinate 42,182 of VXBB01015725.1, read as the reverse complement.
GTCCAAACACTTCCTACGTTCTCAAAAAAATCAGACCAGATGACTACAACAATTTGGGTATCTGCTTCCACTCATGTACAACTAAGCACAAAGCTTGCCCCCTATATGTTCAAATACAAAGGTATCTCGTATTTTGGGGGGGAAAAAGAAAAAAAAAAGAAAGTAAGAATGAAATAAATGCTCATCTGTAGGAGTATTTATAGAAAAAAATGTAGGTCCTCTCTTGATAAAGATACATTCACACATATACAAATATTTATGTAAGGGGATATTCATCTTCTGCTTTGCAGAAAACTGATTTTAATTTACAGGAATTTCTGTTGCTTTCAAACACTCTTAAAAATGCCTCATTACATGTAGTGTTTCCTTTGCTTGGCATCAGAGTATTATAAAACCAATAAAATCAACTGCAATCCAGAGATACAAATGAATCTTCTATAGTGCCAGCATCAACTATCTTTTGCCTGAAAAAAAATAACTGTTAAACAAATGAGCACTTAAATAAGCTTTTACTAAACTTTAGCATGAACTGTTAAGCGTGCATTTGGTAAACTTTGCACTGGGATTTTAATTAAAGCCACCAGCCTTTTCAACTGCATTGTTTCTGTTTCTTTTTTTTTCCCCTCCATACATCAGCCTTCTCTCCCCCCAGCCTCGAGTGAAAAGAGGCAGATTTGTCTGAAGCTCTGGCCAAAGCCAAAACTCCAAGCCAGTCCCATTTCCTGGGCTGGCTGTGAACACAGCTGACAGCAAGGAAACACACCCATGTGCTTTAGGGATGACCTTGGGAGCATCAGCTCCTTGGCTCCACTTGCTGGATCATCCAAACTCCTCCTGAACACGGAAACACACGCAGTGCTGGCAGAGAGACAGCCAAGGCACTCAGCAAAGGCAGGTTCAGGGAAGGAACAAACAGAAAAGCTCATGCTTACAGTCAAAAGCAGCCAATTCTCTCTCATTCAGCCCTGGAAATTGGCAAAAAAAATACAGTATTTCCCTGCTTGTCGTTTTTCTTTTCTGGTGAAACTTTCCCCATCAATCCTGCAGGTTTTTTGAGGGCAGTTTCACTGGAACATATTGGCTTATCCGGAGGACTTTTGCCAAAAAAATGTGTCCTTTTTTTATCTAATCATAACAATGACATCCTTACGGTGTTCCAATATGACAGTGCTGCATCAATGCTTACAAAACATTATTCACCAGATAATTGAGGGCAGAAAAACAGAGAGGAAAAACTTCAAATATACTGACCGCAAAAGCTGCCCACATTAAGGCAACATCCAGAATTTTAAATAAGCAGCTACAGAGGTGACTTAGGAAAAATCTATCATGTTGGGATGCACCAAATATACAACCCTTCAACTAATTAAAACCAAGACATTTGATTCTTCTGCAAATGTTAATCATCTCTTTTTGAAATGTTAATCACCCAAGCAGCAAACTGTTTACGTTTTTGTCAAAAATTGATAGATATTGCCCCAAACTTTAAAAATCCCACGTTAGCTCTACCCATCAAAAGACCTGAACTTTCCATCAAACGCTGTCTGCAGAGGAGCGATGAGGTGAATTAGGCAACGGTAATTTAACGATCAATCCTTGTCATTTCAGAATGACAGTGCTACTTGGGAAAAAAAGTGACAGGAAAATAGATTAAAGTGCTCAAATAAAGACGCTTTGTTCATCTGAATAAAACATTTGTAACTCTGGTCTGAGGGGTTACTTTCGTTTGCAGCCAGTTTGATTTGCCACTCATCTTCCTTTGGGAATCGTTCTGTTTCGAGTGCAGTAAGAGATTATTTATTTGCATAAGCCAACAGAAGGTTATTCTTTCCTCAAAAAACCAGAGAATGACATTGCTATATAAATGAAAGAAAATGTTAACAACTCCTGAAAGTTCTCATAGGTGATTAAAGGCATCATGCCACACAGCACTAAGTGATTAGCACTGATGTGGCATATATTACATTTTAAGCATAGTTGAGCTTTTGCTCAACTGTTTCTCCAGCTAGTAATAAACTTTTTTGAGACACATGAGAAATATTTGATCTTCAGAAGAATGTTTTAGACTAAGAGCAGAAATTACTACCCTTCATTGAAATAACTTTTATAAATGATCAGGAAATAAGTAGCATCCCTACCCATTTATTTAGAAATTAATCTTGAAGGAGCAGAAAGTGAAATTGAAGCTGGTCTTTGACATTATCATGTTGTTCTGCAGAAACAGGGAGAGCTGAATCACAGCACTGAGGGAGCTGTCACCAATCTACTGTTGCCAGCCCTTCAGTCTGTGGATGTCCCTACTACACTCTGTAATTACAAACATTAAGGGTTTCTCCTTCAGAGGTTACTCCCACAGAGTCTCCCTGAAGTGTCCAGGGAAATCTGGTTTACTGGAGCAGACCTGGACACTCACACCTGCAGCAGCAGCAGCGTGAGCCCACAATGAAAACATGGTGTACTTCTCCATACCAAACAGGCTTTGAAAGCCAAGACAACAAAAAATGTCAACCCAGAGCCTTCTGCTCCTCTTCTTCTGACCTCCCTGAAGCATTCTTTCTTGCAAACCTTTTCATGAGCTTCAGCTCCATGTATTTCATCCTTTCGGCTTATAATCATACTGCCAACTGCACAGCTGGGGCCAAGTTTGACCATTAGCTTTATCATTCTGCCATCCATGCCCTTGCTCCTATCCCACACACCTCAAAAAACCTCACCTGACCCAATAAATCCTCCTCAGCCTCAGAGGAAGGTAGCTTTTCAAGCACATCCAGAAAGACCACACAGGGAATCAGCTCCAAAGCCACAAGTCTTGGCAGAGCCCTGCATTACAGAACCAAACCCAAAACAGAACCCAAAGCTCCTCCAGCTGACACGCTTCTGCTAAAGAACAACTTTTAAAGGTAGTAATTTTCTGACACATTTTTTTTTGCAGCACTACTCACTAGTTCCAAGCTGAGATCAGCTCCTGGACTTCCACTGGGAAGTCTGTGCATGGCAGAATGCAGCACTGCAGGACAGCACTACTGAGGGTAATATTACAGAGATAACTAAACCTCTGTCATTTCTAAAGGTGCTAG
>VXBB01015725.1:3003-13761 GCA_013399915.1 Illadopsis cleaveri | reverse complement strand
TTTTTTCTCCTCCAAGTTAAAGGCTGCTTTTCTACACACAGGCATCATTTCATTTAAACAGATTTAAAGAGAAGTTTGAGAATGGCAGGACTGAATCTGATGTGGCACAGCAGAAATTTTACGTAAGATTTTTATTGTTTTGGACCTTAAACACACAGACCATCAGCAGACTGATGGAGACAGCAGAGAAGCACTGAGAGCTGTGATTGGACTTCACATCTCTACCTTCACTTTGGCTTTATTAACAAATGACATCAGAAAGAATATTTAGACACTTCCCAACCCTTCTTCAAGACTGGATTTCCTCATTTTTTTTCGAGATGCCACACGTTCAGGGTCATAAAATTGAAATAAAAGAGGCAGAACTTGTACCAGTGCAAGCTGCTGCACTGCTTCTGAGCTTATAAACTTCCTAATGCCACTACAAATACTGCTTTGTTTGTCGTGATGTGTATTCCTACCACACGGTGCACTCAGCCTGGAGGTGGGGGGAAGAAAAAGTATCAGCAGTGACCATCATCTACTCTGTTTGTGAAAGAGGTTTTTTTGCAGTTTCTGAGGGCAAATACGTGCCTTAATTCCCATCAGCATTAGTGTAGCTTAATGCAGAATTTACAGAGAAAAATGAAGGTTTTTGAATCAGCCCCCAGCAAATGGGTTGCTCTGTCTTTTGGTGCCTCTTAATGAAAAATAGCACTTCCTTCTAAGCCTGCTTTGTAGTTAGACAAGTCTTTGTTGCTGCAGAGAAATGTAAATTTATGGGAATAACAAAACAAATTGGTTAGCGACATGGAAACCACTTAATTCTTGCTTCCCAGATGGGAGACTGTTAAGCAACAGTTTAACCTCTTTGTATTTTGGAAGGAAAATAAATGCAAGTCTTCAGCTGAGATGCCGAAAACTCAAAGTTATCATCTTTAACTTTTACCTGCCTGCAAAACTCCAGCCTTCTTCCAGCCCCAGGTGGGGTGAGCTCTACTCTTAGAGCACAACTGGGCTGTGCTGAGAAGGAAAGAGGGCCAACATCCTAATTTAAAACAGCCACTAATTGCTGTTTTACCTTATCCAGCCAACTAAAGGCAGAAAAAATTCTCTTTTTTGAGTACAGTCTAGGCAAATCCAAATACCTAGGAGTCCAAAAAGCAGACCACATGAATGTATGAAACCAAATCCTCCTTACCTGTGCAATTACAGAGCTGTTACCTGCACAGTTACCTGGTCTGTATTTTCACACACTGGCCCTAAATGCCACATCCACACAACTCTGAGCAGTCCTAGAACAGCCTGCACTGACCAAAAAGGGTTAATTCACATTTAAACACTTCTGCCAACACATCCCAAAGTGATAAACGTTCATCAGCCACTTTGCTTCCCCAATTCTGCAATTTCATGTAAGCAAAGAGAGCAGACTGAATCCACATTTTAGAGCAGAATGTAGAATGACAATTTATAGATAATTTTACAAAATGCCAATATTAAACTGTCCCTTCCTGACCAAACTGCCGTGCATTTATCATTTTTATCACTCCCCTACAAAAAGCTCAGCATTTTAAAACAGAAATACAATAGCAAAATATTGAATTGACACTTATGATAAAACGCATTTGATTAAGACTTAATAAAATAGTCTGTATAATACCAGTGAATAATGCATCCTAAGATAAAGGTGGACATAAAGCAAATAAGGGTGTCAAATCTAATTCTAATGTGCATTTTTCAGCCATATTACTTATTTTATTACTGGATTTTGAAATGCACGCTGAAATTCAATAAGCTTTTTTTTTCTTAAGCAAATAACAATAAATTCCTGGAAGAAATTTACCTGATTTAGTCGTGTTGCTAAGTTAAAATCAATCTAAAAATTTCCAGAAAACTTGTTATGATCCTTGTGTGAATTCATACTCAGAACAGCATGGCTCAGAAACAGAACATTTCAAGGAAACTTTCAGAAATGAAGGTAGAGTGTTTTTGAGGTTTTATTCTGTCCTGTGCATTGGGAAAACAGGAAATACAAGAACGAACACCAAATACACTCCTGATTAATATTTTTTTTTAGCTAAAATAAGTTTTCCAAAATTCTCTTCTTAATATTTAGTGTGAGCCTTCCCAAAATAACAAGCCATAAAGTTTTTGCCTTGATAAATGATAATGCACACATGCAAACATATAGTATGTAAATGTTTCTTTTTGCATCGTGGTAGCAGCCTGGCCTTAACTGAACCACAACAGTAAAGCCAAAAAACACCTTCCCCTTAATGAAAGTTTAAAGATATTTGCAAAGGCAAATATTTGTATTCAAAATCCATCACGTATTGCTTGGAAAATATATTTGATACTTAAGTTGTAAGCTTCAGAGGTGAGGTGCCCAGAGCATCTCAAATTTCACCAAGTCTCCTAAACTAAATTCCCAACTAAAATCCTCACTAGAACTTTTATGTTAAAGTTTACAACAGCATGTAGGAAAAAAAAAAATTAAATTAGAAGATTAGTGACACTGCAGACTTGTCCTACAAGGCAGGTGGGCTCAGAAAGGGCAGCAAAGCAGCTCTGCAGCTCACAAGAGCTGAAAATGGATCTGGTTGGCCCCAAACATTGCCCCACTGCTTTCATGGGATTCCAAACTGTGCAGGAATAAATCCCACACAGGGAAGGATCCCCACGGCATGGATCAGTCACATTTCACCTCCAGGGCCTCACGGTCTGGGGGTGACATAAACATGCCAAGGAGGGAACTTGCCCTTGGATCAGGTATCAGAGAAAACCAAGACAAACCCCTGACACTCTCAAGCATCAGCGCTGGTGACAAGGCTCCAATTGCTTCCCAATGTTTGCACTCTGGAGAGGTTTCCCTCAGTTTTCCAGCACAGCAGGCTCCCTTCCCTCTTGCCTTCCATCTCTGAAACTCCATCCCTGCCTTTCATCTTCCTTTTCATGTGTGGAGTTAAATTTTTACTCTTCCCCTCCCACACATGCAGAAAAACACAGACAGTAATCATAAATGACCACTCTGGGGGGGCATTAAAGCTCTTTTTTCCCCTGTGTTTATCTTCCTGACTCCAGAGAAACTGGCACCACACACATTATTACCCTCCTGAAGCCACATTCAACACACAGACACAAGCAGCAACTTAAATTTCAAAAATGTCACAAAGCTCCAGGATAAGCCACTGCTGCTGAACTCAGGGACTCTTTTCACTTATTTTAAAACTTTAATAATTGCATTTGGTGTCGTGTTAGAAGAAGTTCTGATGCACAGCAGCATGTCATTTTAGAAACCTTGCTTATAATAATTTGAAGAGCTTTGGAAGTGTAACATTTTAAATGTTGAAGTTTTGTTCAGTAGGTTATGTTGCCTCAAGAAAGGTTAACTTCCTTTTTTTCTCTGATTAAATCCCAGAGTATCAAAGGCAGATAACTGGAAAAAAAAAAATTCCACGTCTCTACTGCCTGCTTGCTTGTTATTTTAAGCATTCTCTAATACACCGTGTAGAAATGGAGCCTTTTAGTGATGAGCAATGATCATTCATTTTAGTAATAAAGAAATTTCTATTGCCTCTCTCTAAAGTACAAATAGAGGGTTAAGAACAGCCCAAAAGTATTGTTGATAAAATTTTAGTCCTGTAAAACTCCAAAGGAGCAACGAAAGCATCACTGTTAGGGATTGTTAGGCCTGAAATAAGTATAGGGAAGGTTTGCTTCTGACTTTGCAAGGAGTGGAGCACTACACACAACTCCAGCCATGAGTCACTGAGCCACATCCTGGCAAGTCCTGCTGAAGTGAGTATTGCCTGATTGCATTGCAAATTTAAATTTATTGGCTGATAAAGCTCTTAAAAAACAAAACATAACAAAACAACCTGTTTTTCAGCAATCTCCTATAGAAGTGAGACTTACTGCAAGGAAAGAATAGAGTATCAAAGCACTGCGTCAGAAGCTGCTTATGTAAACTAAACTTAATTAATTACAGAATGGCTTGGGTTGGCAAGGACCTTAAAAAGCCATTTAGCTCTGCCACAGGCAGGGACACCATCCACTAGATCACGAATCCTCCTTGTTTTCCTCAAGTGCAGGAACATGTGTTAAAACACAGTAATGTGTTTTTGATCACGAGCCCAGCCTTTAAACACAGCCTGCATAAGCAGCTTCCTTCCCATCACCTCAGGAGAGCACACACCAGCCCAGGAGAGCAGCAGGGTGTAGCCTGAGGCTTCTCTCCCATTTCTATGCACTACTTCAATCTCCAAGGCAAAAAAAAAAAAAAAAAAAAAAAGATTTGTTATCTCAGAAACNAAAAAAAAAAAGAAAGAAAGAAAGAAAAAAATTCCAGCAGACTCGCAGATTGTAGCGCCTGCAGCTTGAAATGAATTCCAGTGCATTTTCTCAAGGACCTACCACGAGAAGTAACTACTAATGCACATTTCAAGTAGCTCTCTTGGCAAAAGCAAGAGGGGAAAAAAAAAATCACCAGAGGGTCAGAGAAATTTGGAGCTGGAAGACATTATGTAGTCTCAAGCTTTCTATGGCAATGCATTTCCATTATAACTTCTACAGAAATGTATTTGCATATCTACAAGGCTGCTTTAGATCAACAGATAAGCATATATGAATTCTCTTCTATAAAGGAAATTCCATTAAAAATTATTTTAAGTCTGCGACTTAGAAAAAGGATTTTGGACATCCAAGGAGGACCATCTTTGCTTCAAATGGAACGAATTGCTTCTTGAGCTCTTCCCACAAGACACAGAAAATTAATGACTACTGTATTTTTAAACCGAAACCTTTTAACATGAAAGGCCTACACTCTGTCCTTTTTTTTTAATGGACATGACTGCTACACTTTCTCCTCTTCATCCATTATTTCTACACCTCCTACAAAGTCTCTTTCCTTCTTTGGGATGGGTGGTTTAGCTGTGAATGAGCAGCCTCAGCACTGAGCCAGAACTGTGGCCCCACACCCCAAACTCAAGTGTGCATTTCCTGGCTCCAGGCTCACTTGGGCACTTTTTCCATCTCCATCACACTGAGCACACTGTGGTCAGCAAAACAGAACTTCAAAAATACTGTTGATTTTAGAAGCCTTTACACACTCTCTCCCTGATGATGGGCAGCCCACAGCAGCTTTCAGGCCACAGCAACCAGCTGAGAGTTCACTGGACATTTATACACTTCATATCCTTGTTGGATTTTGTCCTCACAGCACAGCTCAGTCAAAATTACCTCTTAATTAATTTTACTTTATATTTACAACAAATTCACAAGGAAATCACATTTTGCTCCCAAGCCACATTATTTGGAGTCTCAAAGGCTGCACTTTTGATGCTCTCTGAGTTTTTAAGTTAGGTGTAGCTCTTTATAAGAAAAAATAGTCTGAACACAGCATTTTACTTGCTGCACAAGATGTATGCTAACCCTCTGGTAATTCCTTCAATCTAGGAATTTTATTCCCAAAAGCAAACTTGGCCTTACAATTCAAGATGACAAATACCCATCAGTGACTCACTCATCTTGGAAAGCCAATGAAGAAAAGCTATCATAATTTTTTAAAAAAATGCATTTTAACTCCAGAAAAAAGAGACTAAACTAGTTGGTTCACTTACAACTAAAGTACTTTCCAATAGTCCAACTAATTAATTTGCTCATCAGCAAAAAACCCAGAAAATTATGGAGCATTTTCCCTCCAATCTTACACACATAAATATGAAAAACATAATCCCAGTGCTTCTAGCCAAACCCACTTGGATAAAATAAAGGAGTAATTTTTAAGATAAAGGTCATTAACCTCTTTAAGCAAAAAAATCAGCACTATTCCAGGAGTTTGTGCTGCAGAGCTGCATCAGCTCCCAGTGGTTAAAATGGAGCTGGACCTGGCGGGGTGTGTGGACACCCCCAGGTTCTTCCTCTCCTTGCAGGGCAATAAATCTGGCCATTGATTTAAAGCCTTGCAGCACAATTTACAGCTAACATTTCAAACCTCCACTAAAGACCACCAGATAAACAGAATATTTAATTAATCCCACTCCTAACACAATTTCTCCTGAGTTGCCAGGAACAACCAGCAAATGACAAGTTCTACATCATTAGCCTTTCTTGAGATTGTTTTCAAAACAACTAAATTGTGATCACCGGAGGCCTAAAATACTGCTGGTCTTATTGATTATTGCTGTGCAAAGACATTTTTCTTTCCTGTGCTCTCTTTGCAGCTTTGCACACAAAGATAATTAAGCAGCAAGGCAGAGCAGTGCTGATGATGCACATCCCCAGCTGGGCAGCAAGGGGCCTGGGTGAGGCCGAGCACCTTTGGTATCTACAAGTGTGAACCCTCACACAGCTCATTCTCAATCAAAACAACAAAAAAACCATACTACAATGAAAAAAAAAAAAAAAAACCCAAACCAAACAGATTAAATTACTTCTACCAGAAACAGCATTTTACACCTCCAAAGTGTTTTATGAGCATTAATCTGTCAGGATCTCAATTAGGTTTTTTAATTTATTTTTTTTTTCTCTCCAAACAAACCTTGTTTAAAATGGTAATTATTGAACTGGGCAGGAATAATCTGAGAACTTGCAGTTTTGCTTCATGAAATGCAACTTCTGGCTAGGCACAGCCATGTTCTCACTCCTTTGACTGGCAGTTAAAAATGTTGATTAACTTGACAGAAATGTCATTGAGATGCTCCTTATGCACCACAAATAAAAGACTTACAGTGCAATAAACCAAGAAGTCCCAAGATGAAAAGAATGGCTTTTTGTATGAAACATTTCAGTGGTTTGTTTGGTTTTTTTTCTAATGACCTGGGGCTACATTCATCCAATTTATCTCTTGTTTTCCACTGCAAATTCACGTGGGAAGTGCTTAATGTAGCTACAGCCCGCAGAGTGGAAAGGGAGATCCCACCTCAGCAGAATTCCCTCGTGTGGGAGTGGCACCAGGCTCAGCCACAGTGCTCCTCCTGAAGGGCAGAGAGCTGCTGTCCTCCAAAATCAGAAAGATAATTAGAAGGAACCCCAGCAAGGTGAGCAAGAAGGGTTCTGGTTTCAAATACGGCATCAGACAAAACGCGAAGAGGTTTTGTGCATTGTGTGAACTGCACCAAAAAAACAAACAAACAAAAAAAACCCAAACCAACCTCCCCAAATAAATCTTTAAACAATTCCCCTCATCTTTGCAAATACAGACCCAAAACAGATTGGAAATCTGTTCAATTCAATTCACCCTGGATCAGGGAATCTCAACAGTTCATGGATCTGCTATGGGGAGTGTTTCTGCTGTACACATGAAAAAACTGCCTGACCTCTGCATCTAGACATTTTAACTAGAAGTTAATCTAAAATGTATTTCTGTTGGCAGTACTAATTCTCGCTAGAATCTGTGTGCATAAGCTATTAAAAGTTTAGATAATTTACAAAAAATATTCTCCTGTGCATTTAACAAGCAAATAATGTGGTTGAACAGGGAATAAATGTGATTAAATGTAAAACTGGAAAAAACCCCTAGCTACTTAGCAGACCTGATCTGTAATTTCCTAACCTCCTCAACTAAACAGATTTCAGTACGACTTTAACTCTGTTTTATTTAAATTTCATACTAGCTTTAATAAGTTATGAGCATAATTGTATGCACAAATGTTCTTCAGTATGGCACCATCAGAAAAAAATTCTGCCTCTTTCAGATTGTTGTAAACATCATTAAATTGCAGCTTCCTATAATGTTTTATAAAGTAATATGCAAATTTCATGGTACTCCAAGTTTCGTGTGATGTATAAAACAGTAAAAGGATTTGTCTTTACCTATTAAGGACAGCAACTTGTTAGTATACCACGATACAGCATTAAAAATTAAACAAATGTATATTTTGCAATACTTACTCATCTGTAAGTTCATATACTAAAAACATATGGAAAATCTGAGTGTTTCAGAAGAAGTCCTTCAACAGAAATATTATTTACAGTATTATTGATATAATTCTATTTCAACTCATGACAAAGACATGGGCACTTCCCACCTAATGCTTTTCTCTAGACATGATCAGCAATTTCGGAGAACATACAAGAAAACTGACAGAACCAAGAGAAACTCAGAGCAAAGCATAAAGCAACCACTGCAAATTAAATGTGTACTAACTAGATCTCTTACATTCTATTCCTCCCTATGTTTTTTGTCTTGTTGTGCAAAGGATGACCACAATAATTCCCATTTTTGGATGCATGTTCTGCAACAGGAGAAGTTGCAGGAGCCTCCTCCATTTGAATCAGAGGCAACAGTGAAAAATCCCGGCTCAGGGACAGATGTGAAGGAAATACATGCAAGATATCAAATACTTGTTAGATGAATGTCTGCTCAAATGGCCAGGAATGTCTGCAGCAAGATAGTACCCTGTTTAGGAGATGACAAAGGATTGAGCACATTCTCTGCCTCTTTTTTTGCCATTTATTTTTTTCCTTGGCCCAAGACCATCTCCATATGAAAGGGCTGGAAAACACACAGCCAAGGCAATACATATACAATCCTATAGGGAAACAGTGCTCAGTAATTTGCTGCACAGCACAACTCCCCTTGTAGCACAGACCCTGACATTCCTGGTGTTTTTATCACCTAGAAATAACTACATGGACAATGCCCATCTTTTTTTCTAAACATGTATGAACATGTAATGCTTAAAGGTCTCTCAACACTGTTCTTAAAAAAAAACCCCGACAGCAGCAAATAAAAGGATGAAGAAATGGGAAACGATGCCTTGATGTAAAAAAAGAAAACACGATCATCCAAACAAGATCATCATTAAAAGGCAGACTTCCATACAAAGGCACAAAAAATAAATGCTGAGAAGGAAAAGCAGAAAACAAGTCAGTGAAGAAAGAAACAGAATTCTCTGGGGTAACAGAACATCCATGGCACCAGCTAAAGGACTACTTTGTACAGCATTGGTGTTACCCTCTGAAATATGTACAGTGGGACTAGTTAAGAAAAACCCAAAAAACCAACAAACTTAGAGGAAAGCCAAGAAAAAACCCTCAGAAGAGAATTCCACCTTGAGCTACGTCTCTGAGTGAGAAACAATTCACAAAGATGGATATATGTAACAAAAAATGGATACGTAACAAAAAAGTTACATAGAAATTTTTGTACTATTCCATTTAAAAAACATCTACAGTATTTTTCAGAGCCTTAAATAAAGTTGGAGTATTTTACACCTGGAACAGGATCTGATGAGGCACCAAAGTGTAATCTACCTATCCTCAGTGGTTTTCAAATCTTTCCTGAAAGGAGCTGTGAAAGGACTGACTCCAATCACAGCAGCAAAGCCAAGAGCCATGTGCACACTGCATCACATTGTCACTGACTGGCAGCGTGGCAATCATGTGTTGCACACCTCAATTATTTGCCTGCCCAGAAAAGCACAACTAGGAGGAAAAAAAGTAGGAAGAAGCAGTGAAGAGAAGGAAAGGGATAAAATTCATTTGTTTTCTGTCAATAAGCCTGTAAACCCAGCAGCCTTGTTAGCAACTCTTTAAAAGTGCAGCAGAGCTGATATCACCTGTTTTTAATTTTCATTCCTTATGCAAGCAACTGAAACAAGTTCTTTTTAAGCAAAGAATATAAAAGACGTTATTATAAATAAAAGTTATTAACTCCATTTAATTTTCCTATGATAAAAAGCACAAAGACATGAGAAACAAAACACTTGAGACATGAAAAAAATAACAACCAGCAACTTGAAGCTCCTTACTTCAAGGTTAATGTGAATGAAATTTACCCAAGTTGAACATCACACCAATTACAGAAGCTAAAAAAAAAAACCCACTAAGCTCTGATTTCTAACAATAGAGGTAGACACACTGTTTCCAGAATGCTCATTATATACAGATTTAGGTTGCTCCAGGGACTGATTAAGACCAGAGATATTCTATCAATACCATTAAGCTCACTAAGATGCAGTTCTCCCCTCCCCAATGCATTTATACCATCAAAAATGAGGACACAACCACAAGTGTTGGAAAGTATCACAATGTCATGATTGCTCTTTGGTCTTAAAACTGTAAGGTAAACCATTTTAGGCATCAGCTACAACAGACACAAAATGATCTCACGTAGATAAAAACCAGCAACACACAGAAGGAAGTCCTCTGCAAGCCCCTGATGTAGCTGGTCCATTATTTTAAGAGTTTGGACAGAAACCAAGAAAATGTATAAGATTGTGCAATATCTAAAAATGGCATCTTCAACAAGGCTGTGCTCTTTGAGAATGTTACTCAGCCAAAGCTGGTTTTTAAATGATTATTTCCTTCTACACTGATAAGGTGACTTTTATACCCAGATTGACTCTGACAAGATTAGCCTATGAAGAGGCACTTCAGATTAAAAAGAAAACCTTTACAAGTATGACCTTATGCAACCCAAAATTAATTCATCTTCTTATGCAATGTTTTTATCACTCCTTTGCAATGAAAAATTGTTCTACAAGTTTTCCTTTCTGAGAGATAACCATAATCCAGTTGAAGACCATGATCATTTTGCTGGTGACAAAAAGTATTTGCCTTTAGAAGTACAAATCCATGACACACAATTTTGACTCCACAGTGACGTTTACAAGTCAAGGCATCATCCCAGCAACCTTCCCAGCCACATGTTGTATTGCAAAACTGGGTTAAACCTGTTTGAACCAGAAACTGTTGTATTCATTCAAGAGGGAATGTGATTAAAAAAAAAAAAAAAAAAAAAAAAAAAAAAAAAATTTATATCCGTGGAAAAAACCT
>VXBB01015723.1:344534-362638 GCA_013399915.1 Illadopsis cleaveri | reverse complement strand
GCGGGGGCGGCGGCGGCGGCGGCGCGCTTGTCCCGCTGCTTCTCCTGGATCTTCTTCATCTCGTCCGAGTACTTGCAGAAGGTGTGGCCGAACTTGGCCCAGACCTTGTAGGGGACGGTGATGGAGTTGCGGTAGGTGGGCTTCACCTCGCTCACCCGCATGAACACGCCGTACTTGTTGGAACCCACGTCGAAGAAGAAACGCTTGTTGTCCACAGTCAAGGAGGTGCCCTCGGGCAGCTCGGCCGGCTCCTCCTCCACGNTTGTTGGAACCCACGTCGAAGAAGAAACGCTTGTTGTCCACAGTCAAGGAGGTGCCCTCGGGCAGCTCGGCCGGCTCCTCCTCCACGCCGTAGTCGTCGATGAGCTTGGCCAGGGCGTCGCGGAACTCGATGAGGCCCTGTGCGGGCAGCGCGATGGTCTGGCCCTGCGTGGAGCCCAGCCCCGGGCCGCGGTTCACGGTCTGGCGGACGCGCAGGAAGCGCCCGCGCTGGTTCTCCTTCAGATCCATGTAGTACTTGCGGTTCTCCCGCACCAGGAACTCGCTCTTCAGCGCCCGCCGGGGCTCGTCGGCCGCCTGCGCCAGCTCGGGGGGCTGGCTGGGCCCCAGCTGCGCGTAGTGCTCGATGAAGTCGCCCAGGTAGTCGCGGAACTCGACGGCCACCGACATGGAGAGGGTCAGGCGGCTCTTGTTGCCGCCCGCGCCCACCTCGGCGATCTTGAGGAAGCGGCCCTTGGCGTTCTGCTTCACGTCCAGGTAGAAGCGCTTGTTCTGGATGTCCACCCGCTTGGAGGCCAGCTCCTGCGTCTCGTGCTGCAGCCCGCCGCCNGCCGGGGACAGCCTCCGGGTTCGTGCTCCCCGCAGGGAACCGTACGGGAAGAACGCTCAGCAGCGGGCCCTCCGGCCGGGTGGGATGCCCGGGATACCCGAGTGGGATATGTGTTTATTCGGGGTTGCTAATTAAGTTAATTAATAGGCCTTCGGCGTGGCGCGGGGCTTGGAGGCTCGGGAGCGCAGCGGGGATGGGAACCGGGGGGATCGGGCGTCCCCCCGCAGCGGGGGTTTGGAGGTGGGGCTTGGAGGGGGGATTTTGGAGGGTTGGAGGGGGGGTTTTGGAGGTTTGGAGGTGGGATTTTGGTGGTTTGGGGGTGGGTTTTGGAGGTTTAGGGGTGGGTTTTGGAGGAGATGCTTTAGCTTCTAGTCCTTGTTTCCAAACCCTCAATTTTAAGCCAAGTCCAGCCCAAGTAAGGATGTTTTCCCCTGATGCTGCAGGTCAGGAAGCAAACTGGCAGGATTGCTCTGGGTAGAAGTTGCTTCCTTGCCTGCTGCTTCCAGGACTGCTGACTTCTGTGGAAGGCATGGATGTACCTCTAGCATCCCAAAAACACTGCAAGTGTTGCACAAGGAGTGGTGCTGTGAGGTGAATTTTGGGGTGGCCTGTGGAATGTGCTTGCCACACAAATGGGTTTTTCGAGGAGACAGAGAGTGAACTGCTGAGACATCTTGTTGTGTTAGAGGATGCTCAGATATCACAGGAGGAACCCCCAGCCTGCCCAATGGCTGTGGTTAAAGCCGGGGTGATGGCGAAACCATGGGTAATAAAAATCATACACAGAGAAACAGTTTCCTTTTACCACAGAAACAATATTTCAGCACTGGCTGAGCTGCAGCTTGCCAGCTGTCAGGAAAGCCCTGAGTGCTGGGGATGTGAGGTGCTCTCCGTGGATGCTGTGTTTGATTTTCAGCCTCCCTGAACTGTCCTGGGTGTTTTCTGGTGTGGGAACTGCGTGTCCAGGTTGGCATCACCGCGCTGCCCCCATGGCAGGCTGCGGGCTGGTGCTTTGGCAGCCTCTCTCTCTTGATTTGCCCTTTTTATCCTCAAGTCAAATGACATTAAACAACCTAACCGAGGCCTATCCATGCAGCCTGTTGCTATCACCACCAGGTATCCTTGTGGATGAACCATGAATTATCCATGTGGTAGAACTGGGAAATGCATGAGGAATTGTGTTTGTGCCCTGGGGGTGCGTGGCTGGTCTGTCTCTGACTGGGATGCAGTGAAAATTGTGGGTGCTGAGGATGCTGGTCAGCAGCAGAGGTTATTTTTCCTCCCCAGCACAGGCCAGTGGTACTGTTCTGGGAGTGGATGTTCTCCAAGTGGATACCAGCAGTCTTGGGAACAACCTGCCAATGTTGGTGCTTTGGTGGGATGATGTTTTGTGGGATTCTGCATGCCCAGCACCATTCAGTGTTGGAAGTCACAGCCACTACCTAATGCTGTGATTTTGTGCCTGAATTTGGCTTGAATAAGGCATTTGCTTATTGAAGTAAACAGAACAAAGGGAAAAAAGTGTCTTTCTTCCCAAAAGATAATCTTTCCAATGGGACCTCTACCACAGCAGCCCATCTTGGGGACCCACAGGAACTTAAATTGGTCTGCCCAGTGCTAAAACAAGATCCTGTGGCCAAGGCAAGCTTGGGATGGCTGCTGAATGAGGGAAGGTGCAAAACAGGATGGACCAGGGCGATGCATAAATGCAGGAGCCAGGGGAGCCTCTTCATATGTTGTCCAGGTTTGGCCTTGTACAGGCCAGAGACTGGATTGGGATCTTGCAGGGAGCTCCTGGTCATGCTGCCCGTCCTGGCTGTTGCAGTCCTATCAGTGTCTCCCATATGGGTATCAGGCTGCACACTCCACTGCCTCTGTGGCTTCTGCTGAAACCCATCCCAGACCTCTTCACTCTGAAAATCAGAAATCTTTTCATTTCCAGCCCCACAACTCTCAGTTTGGAGATTTCACGAGATTTTCTAACAGTTTCTCCCCTTCCATGTCTCTCAGTGGCAATTATACCCCCTTCAGCCCTGTTCTGATAGCCTAAATGAGACCAAATTTAGGTAGCTTCCTCTTAAAAGATAATCCTCCTTTCTTTGACTGTTGTAGTCATTTTTCACACCAGTTTCAGTTCCTTGGAAAGACAAGGGAAAAACTTTTCAGAGTCGTGGCTGGGATTTCAGGCTTAAGATCAATGGGCCTTTTGTTCTGAAATCCAGTTCAGTGGGCTTTTAAGAACATATCTGATCATTACTGTGAGCATCTTAAAGTTTGGAGCCCCAGCCTGTTATTCAGCTATGAAACAACAACTCCGCTGACTCCAAGAACTTGTACAAACATTTCTAATCAACAGGAGGGAAGCTAAGAGCCATTCAAACAACAGATAAGATTAGTAACTGAAGTGGCTGGGCTGCAATTGTTATTGTGCAAGTCAAAGAAAAGGCTGTCACACACGGAGGACGTTGCCAAGCAAGATTCATTTGAGTCACCGAGTCATTCTTCTCTCATCTGCTGTCCGAATTCTCCTGCAGCCTCCCAGATCTCCTCAGGCTGAGGCGGGTGATCTGCTGGCTTAGGAGGTGACTGAGTTCAGACGTTTTTTCCAGGTTGTGTCAGATTTCCCTTGTCCTGTTCTTGTCCAGCATCCCCACCATGGAAAAGGGAGCATGTTCTGGTTCAGAGAACTTCCTGTGCTGTGATGGGAGTCAGAGCACTGAAGCAATCAAAGGCAAGTTGCTGTTGCCATGTCTCAGATGCAGAGCACTCAGAAGGCTTTTACAGCCATGGGGGGATGTTTAAGGCTGGGTGAAGGCTCTGCCCAGCCCTTGAACAGGAGTGTGTAACAGGATGGTGAAAGCTCCCTTTGCTCTCCATCTGGGTCCTCCTCGGAGCGTGCCTTTGGAGAGAGGAGTTCAGCAAGGCTCATCCCTGTCGTGAGGCATTGGTTACCCTGTGAACAAGCCCCATCGTGTGCAGCAAACAAGGAACCAGCACATAACATCTGAAAGTCATTTAGAGAGATGGGAACGATGAGCGGCGCACACAATAGCGTTGCTATTAGGATCTGTCAATCCTAATTAAAAAAATACTTCTCAATGAAAATTATTTATAAAAAGAAATCACAGTGACCCTAAATCAAATTATTTGTGAATGGTTTTTAGTCTCCCAGATCAGTTAAAACTCCTGTGTTAGTCACTGGACGTCATCCAAGCTACATGCTGAATGAATAACATCCCTGCCAAATTTCTTTTTTTTTTCACCCTCACCCAGTTTGGCACAGGACAGTTAAAGTCATTTTTCTAAATATCTTTCAGAACATCAAGCAACTGTAAAATAACAATGGGAAATCTTGGCCACAGACAACTGCAGCCCTCCAGCTGGAACCACTTCTCTCCAAAAAAACAGCTCTACTTCCTTTGATCTGTTTTGGGGGAGCACCAAGGCAAGGATTCCTTCACAGGGGTAATGGAGGATCACTGCCTGAGGGGTAACTCTGCCGGGGAGCCTGGCTTCCAGGTGTCCCAGACTGGATCCAGACTGGCCCTGGGTACAGGGTTTGTGTCATTTTTGGCCACCTGCTAGAGGGTGACACCCTGAGGACACATCAGCCATTCCTTGTCCACAGTGGCAGTTTCCATGGTGAGCTGTAACGACGCCTCTTTTGCTCACTCTTCAGGAACAAAAAACAAACAAAAGAGAAAGAAAGAAATAAAGAATCAGTGACTGCACAATGGCAGAACAAGTTCTTGCTTCTTGTGTCTGCAAAGATAAAGTGCTAATTCTTCTAAGAACTATGTGATGTCCTATCCAAGTGAATTAAGTTTGGGATTGTTTTCATGATGGCTTGTTCCAACTCCAGTGTGCTTTCTCTTCTCCTGTGACTGGCCTGCAAGTCCCCCACTGCCCTTTTCTCAGCTGGCTTCCCCCTCATTTGTTCTTTCTGACCATGGAGGACTCTGTGGTGTCATCACCTGCAGAGAGCGAGGGCCCTCCCCAGTTCCTGGTTCTCAGAGACATTAAGAGAGAGGCATGGTTCTCCAGCTCCCCACAGAATCCAGGAAGTGCTGGCTGCCCTCCTGTTGAAAGCTAGCAACAAATGGCCACCAAATTCCAATCTTGCCAGTTTTCAGTGAGAATAATTTATAAGCCCAGGGCTCTTTGCTCTTTCTCTTCTAAGGAGGAGTAAGGACTAGAGCCCAGCATCATGTGCAGCAGTCAGCAAAGGCTCTGTCACCCATGTATGTGACTGCCTGTTTTCCAGGTGCTTTTTTGGCCTCCAGTTGAACTGGTGTGATGCCTGGGTGGGCTTCCTCCTTCCTTTCCCTCTTCCCATGCCTGGGAAGGTGCTCTGTCCACAGGGATGCCCAGGAAGGTGGGCAGAGCTGGCTCACAGACACAGGTGCTCTGGCTCCTGGTGACCAGTTGGTTAATCCTTTTATTAAGATGACAGCACCTCCTGTGTTTTTGCTGTTTGATTCCTCTTGTTTTCGTGCTGCCTTGCTGCTGTCTCCAGAGCTGTGCCCAGATGCTCCTGTTGTTCCTCCAGCCATGACTCCCTGGACTTGCACAGCCATGAAGCAAGGCAGCTGACACCCTCTCTGGTCTTGCTTTTCCTTCTGGGCTTATGGACATGCTGGGGGTTGTGAATGCATCTCCTCAAGGCACGTTTTTGGGAATTGTGCTTTAGAAAGCCCTGGCTGGCATTGTGTGCAGCATTCTGGGTTTCCCAGCTTTGTCTGATAGAGGTGCCTCCTCCTCCCCTGCCACAATGCCTGCTTTATCCTGCCATTAATTTGCAGCCTCTAAAGCTGTTGGATCACACCAGGTGGGGTCCCTAGTGTGTCCAAGAGCAGTCCAGCTCTCCCAGAGGAGAAAAGGGTGGGAGAAGGCAGAGAGAAGTCTTGGCACTAGAGACTCCCAGGTATGAGTGTGCCTCGGAGCTCCACACCTCCTCCTCCAGCCAGGGCAGCTTTCTGGCCATTTATACCTTCTGGTTTTGGGGTTAATACTCCAGCCCCTCCCCAGTGCATCTTTCTGCAAGCTGGGATTCTTTCTCAGGTTACTTTAAACTCCCTTTCCTTAAAAAGTATGTGAGGATATTGGCAATTCCCAACTCATGACTAGATCTCTTACAATCTGTTCCCGGGGAGCAAGGCTGCCCAGAGAGCTGGGGTGAAATGGGCTGACTGCTTCCATGTGGGGCCAAAGAAACCCCAAACATCTGTAAGGATGAGCAGGAAGATACAGAACAAATGGCAGCTTTGAAATGAGATTTAGAGTAAATCACAGTTTACCAGTTTTGTATCCAAGAAAAAGATGCTTTGAATTTTTCTTGTTCCCAAAAGTTTTTCTCTGAAGAAGCTAATGTGACTTTTACTACTCTGAGAGGGTGCAGAGAGTCCTCAGCTCTCAGGTGGGCTGGCTGCTGTCAGCATGACACAGTGCTCTGGTTTGACCCCACATGGCAGCTCAGCACCATCATCAACTCACTCACTCCCTTCTGATGGGATGGGAGAGAGAATCAGAAGGGTAAAAGTGAGAAAAACTGGTAGCTGAGATAAAAACAGTTTAATAGGGAAAGCAAAAGCCACATGCACCAGCAAAGCAAGGAATCTGTTCCCCACCTGCCATTGCAGGGTTCAGGCACCCCCAGGACAGCAGATCTGGATGGCCTGGGACATCCCTTGGGTCAGTGTGGCTCAGGTGTCCTGGCTGTGTCCCCTCCCAGCTCCTTGTGCACCCCAACCTGCTCGCTGGTGGGCCAATATGAGAAGCAGAAATGGCCTTGGCTCTGTGTAAGCCCTGCTCAGCAAAACCAAAACCATCTCTATGTTATCACCCATGTTTTCAGCACAAATCCAAAGCACAGCCCCGTGGAAGCTACTGGGAAGAAAATTAACTCTACCCCAGCCACAACCAGCACATGGAATCCCAGCTCCCCATCCTCTGTGGGGTTTGGTTTGCATGGCTCTGAAAGGAAAACTCTCCCAAAACTCACCCCACGAAAAGCAAACTCCAGCTGTGCAGATGGAGCTGTGCAGCACAGACAAGTGCTCAGATCCACTGCTGGACTGCAAGTAGTTGATGTTCCCAGGGTGGAACCTCTTGCTGTATCCAGATAATTGTCCCCCTGGACCCTGCACCCACCTGGTGATTTTAGTGCCCCTGGTTTTGAATCCTTTTATCCTGTGGTGGTAAAATGCAGCCAACAAGGTTAATGGGTGTATTCAAGGCTCATTCTAGCAGTGTTAAGCTCATTGCAGAAGCTCAGGACCTGCCTTTTGGCTCATGAGGGCAAATGTGTGTGTGTGTGAGTGAATGCAGCCCTGCAGGCCCAGCTGATACCTAAAGCAGTAATTTCAAAGATGCTACATAAACCCAGGAATAGAGTCATACCTACCTGGAGGAGAGCAGAGGCACTGGAGCTTAATTTAAATTCTTCCAACTCCCTTCCCTCCCAATTTTAAGATAAATGGACAAAAACATGCTGTGGAAGCTCTTGTGGAGCCCAGCCAGAGATGAGCAGGAGGGAGCCAAAGGCATTTCCACAGCTCCTCTTGCTGTGCAGGAGGCTTGGAGAGGTGTTTATAAACACCTTTTCTGCTCACAGTGCTCTTGGCCCCTCTCTGGCTCATGGCCAGCCATGGCCCTGGTCCAAGCTTGTTTTGAAGTGTTTCATCCCCCGTGCTTTGCAGAGCTGCCTTGGTGCTGAGGCTGAGTGGGGATTTGCCCTGGGAGCAGGTCCATGCTCTCCAGGAAGGATGGGACCTGCTCTGCACATCCAGGAGACAGGAACTGCCCCCTTCAAAGCTATTCCTGCAGGTGGGTCTGAGTTTTCTCACTGGCCCTGTGCTTGGTCTTGCTCTGTCTGAGAGTGTCCCATGAGGCTGATCTTTCTCCAGCAGGCTGGGCCCTCATGTGAGACATGATCCCACAGCCCTGTGGGATGGGCACAGATCCAAGCAGGGCACCCACTGCTCTGCCCGGAGCTGGTGCTGATGCTGTTTGGCAGTCACATCATCAGGGCAGGAATCTGGTTGGGATGAAAACACTTGGTTGACTGTAAACAAACCTGTTTACACAGATACTTCTCGGCCTGGCCTGGAGGATGTGGGAGCTTTGGTCCGGAAGAATTTAGAGCTTGTAACTTCTAAACTCCTCATTATGCAAACATGAGAACCACCAAGGCATCTCATCTCACACAGCAACTGGCTGTGGTGGCAAACAAAGCCTGTTCAGAGGAGGTACAAGATGATCTCTGAGTATGATTTTGTGGAGCGAGGGATAACAGGATGGGTGTTTGAAGCCATTCTTCAAGTACTGCAGCACTGCCTGTTGCCCTGTCCTTCTGTGGCCCAGCCACGTGTCCTGCCTCACACTTGGGAGGAGGCATCCACCCAAGACCCCATTCCCTGTCTTTTCCAGGGGGATAAAGCTGTTCTTTTAACCATACTCCAGTGCCTTCCCTGGTAGGAAGTCACAGCTGCCCTTCAAGGAGAATGAAGGTCTCAGCTGTGTTGATTCAAGGAGCTATGGCCAGCTTTGCAATCCTCCTGGGAGAGGTGAGAGGGGGGCTGCCACGGATGGGAGGTAGGTGGGATACTTCCCTTTAAAGGCACATTGTTTTCTGGACCTTCAGGAAGAGAAAAGTCAACTTGGCTTCTCATTTTAAGCTTTACCAAGAAGAAGAGGACTGTGGTGAGGGGGTTATCTAAGGCAGCAGGGTCACTTGTCATTCACAAGGTGGTGGGGTTGATTCCTACCAGCCCTGAGGTGATGAGAGGCCCAGCTCACAACTGCAGAGTTCTGTGAGCCTCCCCTGGGTGCTGTGACAAGGAAGGGTTAGGCACTATTTATTCACTTTCTGAGTGACTTCTCATGGGCAGCATTAAGAAATGTTGTACTGTAGCAGAGGAATGTCTCAAAGTATCAAAGTTTATTTAGTGATTATTTAACTTTTGCCTATATCTCTTTCAGAGCTTCTCTGGGGATATTTTCTGGAGCATCATTGTGGCCCTGGGTGGGATTCCTTTCTATCCTGTTGAGACCTGTCTGGGATTTGCAAACCTAGGATTCCTGTTCTCTGTGGCTTATCTGGAGACTACCAGCTCAAAAAATTAGTCCCATAACTCATCTCAGTGTGTTGGACTTTGCTGAAGAGGTGTTTTCTATTAAACAGTCCATAAGCCAGACCCTTACCATGGAGGTAATATCTTTTTACTTTTCCCTCAAAGAAGCCATAAGTAAAATGATGAAGGTACTGATTTTTTCCATGCTCTGGTTTCTCACAGAGCAAATTGGCTGCAGAGTCCACTCTGGCTTGGTGTCAGAGGGGAAACAGCTTCACTTTTATGAGGTAATTCCTTGGTCTGCTTTTAGACCCACATGTCCCAGCTGGGGCTGTGCAATAGCCCTGCAGTAGAATGAAGGACTGAAGGAGCACAATGGACTGAATCACAGCAGGAGGAGAAAACCTCAGCTCCCCTAAACCCTGCTGCTGTGGAGAGCAGGAATTGCCTGGTGCCAATACAGAATGCACCCAGCACAGCAAAAATTCCTGCTCCCTCCCCAGGGACCATTAGGGGGGTTTCAGCCTCTCAGTGTCTAGATAGAGGAGCTGGTGCAAGGATATTGCTTATGGGAATATGTTGGGAACTCATTAAAAAGAGAATTATAGACCAGCCCTGGTGTGATTGAGATAACGTGGCGTGTAAGTGTGCAGGAAACATGAACATCCTCTCAATAATTAAATTCAATTAATTGTTTTACAGCTGCTCAGCAAATACTATGAGCTTCAGGTGGGGAGATGGAGTCCTGGGATTCCACAAGGTCTGGATGGAGCAGGTAAGAGACTGTGGTGTGTGGAGCACCCAGTTTGTGTTGGAGAGGAAAACTATTTACAAACCAGAAGCATTAACAAACTGCCTTTGCTGGAGACTTGTGGGACAGCCTGCAGCCAGCACAGCAGCCACAGAGCCTTGTTGTGGATAAAGCAGTGCAGGGGGGGGCAAAGATCAGGGCAGGAATCTGGTGTGAGAGGGGGTTAATTCTCATTAACCTATGAGAGGGGGTTAATTCTGCATCTCAATATGAAAGGCCTGACAGCAAATGGCATAATAAAACAACTGCCTTAATAAGACAGAACAAAAAGAAGGACATATAGTAGCTTGATGAACCAAAAAGAAAGAACTTCTCTCCAGGGAAGGGATATGGATTTATTGGGGAAAATCCATCCTGGGTCCATCCAACGCTGCATGAGTGCAGGGTGCTCTGCATCTGAAGGGGTATAAGGCTTACTTGCCCTTGATATTTCTCTTTTCACTCTGCCTTGTTAAAACAGATATTTTATCAAGCCTTTTGCTGTTGGGCATTTCTTACTGAGACTGGAAAGACCCCCACATCACCTCCTTCCCCACCCAGTCCAGGGAGTGTCCTCAGGGAAATGGGTGTGCACAGGGCTTGTTGGGGGACTAGAGTGCTCCCCTCAGATCAGAGCCAAGGCTCCTGCTGCCTCCCTGGCCATCCCCAGCCCAGGGAAACAAGAGGGTTGTGCCAGACCCCTGCTCTGGATGCCTCACTCAGGTCCCCATTGCTTCCCTGCATGAA
The DNA here is from genome assembly GCA_013399915.1 of Illadopsis cleaveri. Taxonomy (NCBI): domain Eukaryota; kingdom Metazoa; phylum Chordata; class Aves; order Passeriformes; family Timaliidae; genus Illadopsis; species Illadopsis cleaveri. Next base: position 352,200 of record VXBB01015723.1, on the reverse strand, counting down.
GAAGCAGTGACTCCTGGAAGGGGAACAGACAGTGCTGTGTGTTGTGTCATGGGCAGTCAGCATTTTCACTCTAGCTGGGGGCTCAGAAACAGCCATGCCAGACTGGTTAGAGCTCATATATCCCAGAGTCTCAGGGTCCTGGGAGGGGCAGTGGGATGGGAGCCCTGGGATGCTCCTGGCAGGTCCCTGCTGGCACCATGACTGTTGTCAGGATGACCATGGCCTTACTGGGCTCAGCCTCATCAACCCCCATCAATGCAGGACCCCTGCCCCCAAGCTGTGTGCTCTCCTAGGGATACACCACCTCCTGGAAAAGAAAGATCACCTGGATATCCACCCTCAGCCTCCCAAGCTGCACTATAGGGCCCCTGCCCTGTGTGACCTGCCCCACCGAGCAGACTTTGGCTCTGTTGCCTTTGTACCTGCCCTGCAGGTAGTTTTTAGCCATGAACTCAGCCCTAAACTTCCTCTCAGACAGACTAAATGAGATCACCTCCCATCATCCCTCCTCCTAGTGCCATGTCCCTGCCCCGAGTCTGTGTGTGTGATCCAGCCTTCAGGAGAGGAGAGAGAGGCAGGAGCAGCATCCCCTGGGGCAGGTCAGGGTCGGTGATGTCAGTGCCCCATCACTCCTGCAGCAAACAGAGACTCCCACTGAAGCCTCTGTCTCATCAGAGCTGGCCTGGCATCCTTCCCAGGCCACGAATTCTGGGTGAGGAAATACCCAGGGCTGTCCCTGGCTCTGCAGGGTTAATCTCAGCGCAGATGCATGTGGTGCTGCCTGTGCCCTCAGCTCCAGGCAGGACGTGCCCAGCCAAGGGCTGAGGAGGGAGCTGCAGACCGGGAAAGCTGCGTGGCCTTGGATGTGCTGGGAGAGCCGTGAGGTGCCCGGGGAGGGAGGATCCAGCACGTGCACGTGCGTGCCCACGGATCACACCAGCAGAGATGCAGCAGATGAGCTGCCTTGCTCTATTTGTAACCTCCCACTGCTGTTGCACAGGCTTTGCAAGGAGGAGAAGGAGCTGAAAACGAAGCTGAAAATTGAAACTTGAGGCTTGGATGTTTGGAGGGGCTCAGGAGCCCGACTCAACTCATCACTCCCCAGGGGAGCAGGAGCTTCTGTTCCTCCTGGGCCCTGTGTCTTGCTCTCCTGCTCAGCACAGGGTGAGACATTCATGCTCCACCTTGGAGCAAAAGTCATTTTCATTATTGAGGAAAGAAGACATAAAGACAAAATTTAATTGCAAACCACAAGATTACAGTGTGAGATGAAGCGAGGAAAGAATGAGGGAGGAAAAGGAAAAACAATTTGGTCTTATTTTTTAATTTGCATCCCTTTAGCTGGCTGAAGGAGAGCTGGGTGAGGACAGGGCAGTGCCATGGTGGGTGGCATCCAGCCTCCCTAGCTGGGCATCACAGCTGGGATGTTGCATTCAGGATCTGACTACCTGAAAGCTGGTTTGGACAGTCCCAGGTGGCTGCACCTGGCCACTGGTGGGTGCAGGAGGAGAGCCTGGTGTGCAGGGAGCCACAGACACCTGGCTCAGGCTGTGGATTTCCTGCCTGGATTCTGCACCTGCTGCCCTGGGTGTTGCTTTTGGAGAGCTCAGGATGTTCTGGGGAATGTGCATGGTAACAGGAGAGCACAGGGAGAACAAACAGGGCTCCTCTTCAGCCCCTTACATGCAGGGATAATCCCCCCCTCCCCTGATCCCAGCCCTTCTTGCAAAGGGCGAGGTGGAAAGGTGAGGGATGAGGCTCCAGAACCCCTCCAATCCTCCTGGCTTCTTGCTGAAACTGCTAATTAAAGAGCCCATTTCATCAAGCGATTTGCTTCTGATGTGAAAACTTTTCCATAAGGAACTAGTCCCGAATCCACCAACTCATTTCACATTTATTTTAAATCTGAGCTTTATATTGTGTAGTTTCCTCCAGGGCTTGATTATCTTCTCAGTAAAAGCTCTGTTGTTCTGGTTTGTGAAGCCTATATTTAGCCTTGCCGTGGGGTCTGTGCACCTCAGTACAGGGCTCAGATGCTGTCACCTGAGCTCCTGGGCTTTCCTATTTATTGGGATCTATTAAGCAAGTTACAATTTCTGTAATATCAAGGGCATTTTCCAGCCACAGGCTGCCTGCAAGCAGTAACTTGTTGCTGCAGAAATGGTCTCCTGGATCTCAGAAGTCATTTGGAGAGGGTCTCTTGTCTAACAGTGGCAGATGATATTTAAACAGGGAATCAAGGGCAAAGCCAGCCAAAGAGCCTTGTCCCTCTATTATTGTGGTGGTTCCTCAGGTCCTCATTCTCCGTGTTTCCTACATATGTAATAAGGCATACAACCACTCAGCATATTTTTATATAAAAATACACAAAACAGGCAAAAGTGGAAGGAGACTTTACCTATGAAGGGAATTCAGAGGTGCACAGACATTCCTGCTGCCCTGCTATGACTGCAATTGTTATTTAATACACAGGGGGGTGTAAGGAGGTTGTGTGGAGAGAAGGGAGAGAGGGAAACATCAGAATGGCTGGCAGCGAAATCCAGTCCAGGGAGAACCTCTGGGATGGAGGAGTCTCTCACTGGAGGGCTGGAGACTGGGATACACCATCGTGTGGGGAGCATTGCTCCCACTGGTGCCATTTTGCACCCTGTGTCATCTCTGGTGACACATCTCTGACACACAAGGCACCACTGTCCTTCTGGGGGACAAAAAGAGCTGCCTTGCTGATCATGAGCCCCTTGCCAGTGTCCACCTCTGCCAGTCCCACCACAGGAATCTCCTGGCTCTAGGCAGTGGTGCCCTGTCTCCTTCACCCTGAGTGGAGCCCTGCTGGAGCTGGAGCTGCTGACAGATGTGCTGGATGCAGGTCTGTATCCAGGGAACGGAGCGTGTGAGCGGCGCGGGGAGCCAAGGCACGCGATGGGAACGATCCACGGGCAAAATCTGGGTGCTGAGGCACGGGCTGGAACAGCAGATTGGAAGGCTGGGAGGAAAAAAGGGAAGGCTGAATTGTTTATGGTTTGTTTTTCATTCATCATTCCTGCTCGTGTGGGTGGACAAGGAGTGAATGAGTTTCTCGGGGAGGGTAGCAAATAAGAGGCACACATTTCCTTGAAGGATGAGTAGATTTTTTTTTTCCCTCCCTACTGCCTGGGTGAATATGTCACAAAGGGGCTGGAGGGAGCCCTAACAGCTTCTCTCCCAGGTGGAGGAAACCACTTGCTCTTGATTTTTCCCCCTTTGATCACCGTGTGCCAAGAGATAAAAGGTTTGTTGGGGTGGGTTTCATCATAATAAAGTCCTGCTTTTTCTCCCTACAGCAAATATTCTCAACTTTTCTTTGGACTGTTGAGCATCTCATGGAATTACAGTGGGTCGATGCTCTCCCAGCTGAGGGAAGCAGGGGTGGCTGGATCAGGCCTCTGTGCCAGGATGGTCCATTTCTGGGAGAGACAGCACTGGTGCCTACAGCTACAGCCCTCAGTTCTGCCTTCCCCTGGCCTGGAAGTTGACATTAACAGGCAGGAGATATGTAGAAGTAGATGATCTTTGAGGTTTCTTCTAACCCGAGCCATTCTCTGATTCTGTGGTTAGTCAATGTCCAGACTGGAGTCTCAGATTGAGTGCTGGGCTTTGCTTTTTCCACCTAAGTCCTGTGTTCATCATTTATCACCTGCTTTTCTCATTTCAGCTGAGGCTGTGGGGGTGACCCCCTGGTGCCAGGAGTCTGGTGTGTCCCGGTGAAGGGCTGGCTCCTGCCCCACATGGCAGCCACTGATGCTCTCCATGGGCATCCCCAAAGTGAACAAGCCAAATCCTTGCAGAGAACACGTGGAGGTGGGGAAAAATGGCTGCAATGGATTTGTTGGCATTTGTGGGACTTTTGTGAAACACCTGATTGTTGCAGGGAAGGAATGTCCCATAGGGAAGGAAAGCAACGTTCCCTTGATTAGGGTATAGGTTGCTGTCTCCTGTATTTGCCATCTCCACACCAGCAAGGAACCAGGAGAGAGCTGGTGCTGGGAAGGGCTGTGGGAGGTGGGGGGACACCCTTGCAATGTATGCATGGTTCTGAGGCTTGCCTGAAATGGGCCAGAGCTCAGCACAGCCCCATGCTGGAAAACACCAGGGAAAGGCTGGACCTGTGTTAGGTTGGATAGCAGGAAAAGGTTCTTCTCCCAGAGGGTGCTGGGCACTGAGCAGGTTCCTCAGGGAATGGGCACAGCCCCAAGGCTGCCAGAGCTCCAGGAGCATTTGGACAGTGCTCTGAGGCACAGGGTGGGATTGTTGGGGTGTCCTGTGCAGGGCTGGATGTTGAACTCAATGATCCTTGCGGGTCCTTCCCGGCTCAGCGTGTTCTGTGGCTCTGTGCTGTGTTCCTCCTCACACCAAAAACCCCACATGGGATTTGCAGGAGCACATCTTCAGCTGACAGGGAGGAGGCTGAGCATCTGCAACTTGTGGAGGATGCTGAAGGGCAGTCCACCTGCCTGTGCTTTTGGAGTGATGTCTTAAATTTTAGCTTTCATGTCTTTCAGATTCTGTGCTGCCCAGGGGTGCAGTTCTGAGCCTCACATTCAGTGAGTAGGTGCCTCACATTCCTCACAGAGCAGGGAGACAAAACAAATCCTTTTCCTGCTGCACACCAAGGACAACTTTCAGCCCCAAAAGCACAAACAAGGGTGGCTGAAGGGGGGAACAAGAAGGATGGGACCTCACAGCCTGAAACTGTAATTGGACAATTAAATCCCAATATGCAAATGGACCAAAACTTTTATAAGTGTGAGACCTGGTGACCATTTGTCCATTTTGTGACCATCCTCAGTCCACCTTGGGTGTAGCCCTGGTCAGGCCCTGTCCTGCCCAAGGTTTATCCTAAAGGCCTTTCAATAAATACCTGCTTTATTCTTTAGCTCTGTCCAGTCTCTGTTCCAGGGCAGCCTTCCCAAGGCATCAGGAGGTCAACATGTGTCCTTGCAGAAGAGCTGCAGGGCTCCCTGAAAAGGGAGGGACCCTGGGCCACTGCTCTGTGTACCTTCTGCACCAGGCAGGGCTCGGTGCCAGGAGCTCCCTTGGCAGAGGGGAAGAGAGACCTGAGAGGTGCTTTGTTTTCAGGCATCTCTGGGAAATTGCAGGAACAAAATTAGAGGAGGTAAAAGAAAAACCCATCCCCCACAGTATTTGCCTGAGGAACGAAAACCTCTGATGGTGCTGCCGAACTCTGGGGTCCTCCAGACAGGGCGGAATCCAGGCTGAGCTCAGATTCTCCACCTCTCCTCCAGGATGGCAAATATGATGGGTTTTCACAGCAGGGAGTTTGGGGAGAAATGGGCTTTGGATAAATTAGAGCAGACCACAGACCTCCTGGGTTCCCTGCCAACAGTTACCCTCAATTGAAGGAAAATATTTTTTAAATAAGTTATTTAGGCTTCATTCTCTCAAAGCCAGTGTTCAGGTTGGTCTGGTAACTGCACCAAGGGCCTTGCTTTATTTATTTCATATGTCAAAATGCTCAAGGACCTATAGAAAATAATGATTTTCCATTTATATGGGAAGAACAGCATAAAAGGGGGAGAGGGATTTAGTCCTAAACAATTTCTGAAATGATATGACAAACACAAGTGTCTCAAGTGATGAACACCAGTTGACTTCACAGGAGTTAGGCTGAACAACAGGAAAAGTACTGCTAAAAGGGGATGTGACCAGTGCCCTTTTTTGAGGACTTCAAAATGCCCTGGAGACAAAGAAAACCCTCATTTTTCAAAATTGCCCCAGAGGCCTTGCAGGTATCTTGCACTGAATTTCTCAGCAGGAGAGCCCCTGTGGTCCCGCTGGGATTTCAGCCTGCAAAGCCAGACAAGGATTAGCAACTCAGCTGCCTGGGCATGAAACTGCCCTTTCTGGTGAGGGGCAGGGTAGAGCAGGCGAGCTCCAGGTCGAGTTGTGCTATCGGGTATCTCCTTCCTTCTCAGGCAGAACCTCAGTTGCTGTCTGAGCAAAATGATAGGGAAAGGGGAAATTCCACAGAGATTTATGTCAAAAGAAGAGAGAAGTCAGGTGGTTTCCCTGCTCCTCCGAGCAGCTTCCTGAATGTAAAATACTGTTCTTCCCTCTGCCGTGGGAAACACTTCTGGTCCCTTCCACCTCCGCCTGCATTCCTCTGCAGTTCTGCATGGTCACCCATCAGGGGAAAAGAGAAAGCCCTCAGAGACATCTGAGACCAAAGAGCCACAGCAAATCACGCTTAGCAGGAGGAAATGCCTACAAGGAGTAAATGGTCCCCGAGCCCTGCTGTGTGCACGCTGCGGGGCTCCCGGTGCACCGCGGCCCTGCAATGGATGGCAACGCTGCTGTGGGAGCTGCCAGCGCTCCCAGAGAGGGGAAGAGCAGCGGTCCTGGCTGGCAGCAGGAGCCACGGCCGCCCACGGCCGCCCACGGCCGCCCACGGCCGCAGAGCCCCGGGTGTGTGTGCTGGGGCTGTGCCCTCGGGTGCCAGCGGTGGGACAGCGCTGCCTCCCGCCCCGAGCCGGGGACACACGAGGAGAGGCTACGCCTCATGCCTGGGCTGGGCTGGGCACGGCGGCTCTGCTCCCTTCCCATTTCCCCTGACGGTTCTAGCTGTGCTGTGTTAAACGGACAGCAAATCCCGATCCTGCCATCTGTGCTCCTTTGCTGGCACTGATGGGCTCAAAGAGCCAGCTCTTGTCATCTCTTGAGGTTTGCTGAGGGGTTTCCCTGGGGCTCTGAAGGCCCTGGGGCCATTGCAGTCTGTGCCCGGAGCCATCGCCCGGGAGCGGGCTGAGCCCAGCGCTCCCGCCTCCAGGTCACCTCCGTGGGATGGGACTATGGCCGGTCCCCTTCAACGCAGCACCCAGAGCAACAACAACCACAAAATCCCCTGCTGCTGCTAACTGAGCATCTCCGCGCCCTTCCGCACTGTCTGGGCAGTGAGGCTTTGGGAGTGCAGATGCTTCAGGATCAGCCTCGAAAATAAGCCCAAACATGCACCTTTTTGGAGCTTAAAGCGACTCCTCCTGGAAGCCACTGCAGGGAAAAGCATTTGTTTATTAACGAGAGGCGGCAGGAACAGAGCATGAAAGGCGGCTTTGTCTCCCCGGCCGCTGCGTGCTCCGTTTGTCTCTGTGTTAATGCCTTTCCTTCAGGTGTGCAGGGAATCTCGGGCACAAATCTCCCAGCTCCATAAAACCATCGGGCAAAGAGGAATCCCCGGCTCCCGCGCCCTGCCCATCGCGGAACCCCCGTGTCACCTGCAGCCGCCCCCAAATGAGCGCATCTATGGTTGCCTCTGCGGGGAGAAAGGGAGCTATGCGAACGCCGGGGGGCCTGCCGAGGGGTTGGCTCCACGGCCGGATGAAGGCAACGCGATCTGCCTCCATCCCTGAGGACCCCCAGGGACGCTGGGACCCCCGCCGCAGCGGGCATCCCCGGGGGGGAGTCCCCGNGGCATCCCCGGGGGGGCGGCCCCGGGCAGGGAATCCCCTTTCCGGGGGCTTGCGGGGGTCAGCATCCCGGGGGCAGGGGCGGCTGAGGGAACATCCCGCCTCCTCCCCGCGCCGCGCCGCGCCGTGCCCGTGCCTGTGCCGGTGCCGTGGCCGCGCCGCGCCAGGCCGTGCCAGTGGCGTGCCCTGCCGTGCCGCTCCGTGCC
>VXBB01015723.1:328454-344133 GCA_013399915.1 Illadopsis cleaveri | reverse complement strand
GTGCCCGCAGCCCGCGGCCGCCCGGCGCTGGCGGGAGCCCCCGGTCTCAGCGCGGTCCCGGCGCCCCGGTGCCGCTCCCTTCCCTTCGCGGGCCTCGGCCGTGACAGCCGCGGCCGGGAGAGCTGCCGGCCTGCGGAGGCTCCGGTGACTCCGGCCGGGACCCCCGCCCCGGGAGCGTTCCCTTCTGCGGAGGGGGCCGGGCCCGGGATGCGGGGCTGGGACAGGGGCAGCGCTCCAGGTGTGCCCTAAGAGCCGGGAAGTTTTGCGTCTTCCAAAATAAGGGCCCTCGCGGGGGGGAAGTTGGTTTTTCTTTTGTTCGTTCCGCGCATTTCGGTGTCTCCGATCACGGCTCTCGTGCGGTGGCTTGTGCTGTTCTTCCAGCACCTCTGGAAACGCGGTTATGAAATTACTTCAACGGGAAGCGCCTGCCGGAGTGTCCCTGCTTTTGTTCCTGGATTTTCCTTGCCGTCCTCTGGCAGGTGAACACCTGCGAAGGGCTGGGCGGTGGGGACCGGGCGAGGACAATGCCTGTATTTTCTCGGGGTTTGGATCTGAGCTGACAAAAATGCACGGCTGGCCCTTCACCCAGCCTGAGTGCTGGATACTGTGTTACAAAATCTGGGGAAGGCTGGTGTTAACCCGGAGAGCTCTGAGTGCCGTGCCATGCCCTCAGAAATGGCTGGAACTCCTCTTGTTTGATGTGTTACGAGGATACACAGGGTGTATCTCCAGGGAATTCAGGCTCCCCACTCCATGTCAGCACAGCGCATCCTCACCAGGTTAATTGGCCTTTTGCCTCATTAAAAGCAAGGTACTTTGTCAAGTTATACTTAGCTCTGTAATGACCATATGAGTGCTGCTCTGTGGTGGTTGTTGTCGTGCTATTAACTGTGTGTTTCTGGGGCAAATACTCTGCCATTCGGGACTGCTGACCCCGCATTGTGAAAGCCAGACCTGTCTCTTTTTTTAGTTGTCCAAAAGATGAATTTAGAAACTCGCGTTTCCTGGGAGAAAGGTGGAACCTCGCATATCATACTAATGTTGTTGAGGAAAATGGGCTAGGATGCGTGCGAGAAAACTAATTTGGGAGACACTAATTTCATGTGCATCTGTATGTGGGCCATCGTGGATGGAGAGGATTTAGTGAAAGAGCTGTGGGAGAGACAAGAGGAAAGTAAATGGGGGAATTTCTCAGGACTGTGGTCTCACTGTTAGGGGAAAACACAGCAAAAGGTATGTGGCTTTCATTGGTTTTTTATTTTTTTTTAAATCAAAAAGGATTCTGAACTTGTGCATCTCTGAGCAGCAGCGTTTGACTTTAAGGGGAACGGAGGCTGCTCCGTGGCATCCTGGCTCAGGCCCAAAGCGTTAATGTGTGGGCTGATGTAACAACAAGTTAAGGGTTGTCATTCTGTCGTGACACCTTCTTGGAGCTGCTGCTTTTGTTTCTGTGTGGCTCTGACGGGCTGATTCGGCTCCCTGGCTGAGGGACGCTGCAGGTTGGTGGGAGCCTTGTCTCAGCAGAGCTCCACGGCAGATTCCAAAGGGAAAATAAAATCTGGTGGTTGGGAAATGTCATAGCTGTGCTTTGGTCTGGTGATGAAGATGAAATGGGAGCCTCAGCTTGCTGAACTGATGGTTCCCTGAGCACTTCATGCTCTTGGTTCAGCTGGGAGGTTACTTCTGAAGGTGACTTTCCTGGCAGGATCTTCTGATTTGTAGCACCTGAACTGCTGGAAAGGTGTGTGAACTGGGAAACCAGGTCACAGTTTGCCTTCCTGCTCTCCTCTTTGTCCTGGGAGGGAAGATCAGAAGGGGTGCAAGGGGTATTTCCCATTCTTGCTGCTCACAGGGGTGGCATAGGAGCTCCAGAGCTGGCAGGGAGTGACTGTCCAGGCACAAGGTGCACTCAGGGGACAGCTGGGCTGCAGCTGTGTGAGGGAGGTTACAGAGCTGGGGGACAGATCCTGGGGTCACTTCTGAGTGGGAAGGGAGGACCTTGTGCTTCTGATCACTCCAATCCCCCGACTCCCAAAGATGGAGGCCTCAGAGGACCATCTTCTCCCTGCTCTGGCTCTGTGCCTGGGTCTGTTTTCCGGTGATTCATCCCCTTCTCACTGGCTAAGATGCTGTGTGTCTCCTGCTCTTGCTGCTTGCCGAGGTCCGGGATGCGATGCAGGACCAGACCTGTGATGGGAGCATCCGTGTCTCTCTCCAAGGAGCAGTCTCTGCTGTTTGCACATCTCACTTAGAGGAGAGAAAGTGGGTGCTGAGACTCTGCATGGGACCCAGACTGTTTCTGAGCAGAGCCAGAAAGACTGAGGTGAGAGAGGGCTGGCCTGGGCTATGGGAGACAGAACAGGAATGCCAGTCTGTGCACCCCGTGTGTGTGGGGTCTGAGCTGGGCTGCTTTGTGCAGAGCAGAGATCCAGGGAGGTGGATTCTCACTGCTGGGCAGGCTCTGAAGGCTGGAACTTCCCCACCTGCACACCCCAGAGGGGTGCAGCCTCTGCAGCTCTGCCCAGCCATGGTTTTCATCCCCCTGGCACAAAGGGAGCAGCTGGTCCTGGTGCCTGGCATCCTGCAGGTCTCACCACCCACTTGTCCATCTTAGAACCTCTTCTGCACTGGGAGTATTATTGGTTTTTTTCACACTGTTATATAACGATTCCTGTTATTGCTTCTCCTCCTGTCTCTTTTCTTTGTATCTTCTAGCTCCTTTATTTTGGATGGTCTCATACCTCCTTCGTGCCTACATGCACAGATCAAGGAGAAGGAAATAGGTGTAAGACACGGCGCTGGCTCTCACTGGTGAAGGAGCTGGTGGCATTATCCCCACTGGAACAACTCCTGATCTGAATCCAGAAAGGGGGTTGTGGTCCTCATCCTCCTGGTCTTTAGGGGTAGCTTGTGTCAGCATCTGCTTCCCACTCTGTGTGAGTCCCCTCTTTCTGTGCAAAAGATTTATGTGCAGATATTTTGTACACAGGAGAGTGGGGATTTAACCTGTCCAGGCTCTGATTTCTGCTTTCACAGAGGGGCAAACATCTTTCTGCCTCCATATGCAGCGAGTTGCAAAGCAGCTTTAATTAGAGCTTGTGTGTCTCCTGAAGCACCTCACCGAAAACGCTGCTGAGCTCCAGGATGAGGTCTGTGACTCGCCTCTAGGATTAGCTAGCTTAGCCTGGGCAGGTAATCTGGTGGTGGCAGATCCCTGGGAGGATTTGCAGGCAGAGGACCTGTTGTTGTAGCAGGTACTTCTTGCGAGATGAAGTATTTATTTTATTTCCAGTCCGAAGGTATCTTGGTCCCAATGGGAATCAGGAACATGCTGGGGCTGTGGCATTGGCCTCAGTGGCCACGTAATGCTGGGAGCTGTTTATCCTGGAGCCAGGTTGGTTAGAGCTGGCCTGTGAGGGGAGGAGGGAGGCTGGATTTTGAAGTGCCCGCTGGAAAATACAGCCCTCTGGATTACAGTGTAGGTGTTGCTGCCTGAAATAGCACTGGCAACTTTGGACCAGCAGCTCATGCAAAAATATCCCTCTTCAGTATCCTGCAGATCATCGGACTCACTCCAAGGCAGGCAGGCACAGGGCAGGCGCGTGGGTGGGCTCCAGCCACAGGTGACAGTGCTCTCCCTTCATCCCAGGACAGCTGTGGAGCACACAGCAGTAAAGCTGGATTTTCTCACACACCACCTTGCTAATTAGAGCTGTCTGAAACTATTTCTCACCACCTTCACAAAATCACACTTCCCTGGGTTTGCAGAAGAGCAAAAACTTGCTTCCTTCTTGCCTTGACTTTCTGCAGATGGGGAATGGTCACTACGCTGCAGACAGCCTTGACCTCTCGCAAGGGTGGCACAATTCTGGGTGCTCTCTTAAATCCTCTCATACAGGATTTGGTCTGGAGCGGGCCTGGGGTGGCTGGGTCCTCGTGGGCAGGTCAGCTCCTTGTCTCCCAAACGAGCCATCCAGGAACTGGCAACTGGAACTTCACTGGGCCAAAGCTGCAGGTCCAAGTGACTTCAGTGGTGTCTGACACAACAGAGCTTTTCCCCTCCCAGGCGTGGAGCAAAGCCTGGCTAGTTTCTCAGTCCCCCTTTCAGAAATGTCTGACTAAATAAAGCATCTCCCCAAGGACCTCCATGAGTAAGATGAGACTAAAACAGCTCCTGAGTGATCCCAGCAGTGCTGATTTCTCTATCTAGGGCTGCTCCATGCCCACCCCCTGGTCCCAGCTGCTGCTTGGCCGCTCTTTGTGCTCCTCCAGCTGACAGCCCTTAGATATGGGCCCTGAGGCAGAACGCCCTTTCTAAATCACAGGCGACACCTTGACTTGGGTTTGGACCTGGATCAGAAACTGGTGCATGCTTGGGAGCACAGAGGCAATAAACTGCATCACCAGGCAAAAAGGGAGGCACGCTCTGCCGCAGCTGAGCTGCCTGCCTCGTTTGGGCTGTGTAAGATGCACCACGGGCACCAGGGCCTGGAGCTTTCAAGCACTTGGCACACCCCAAGATCTGCTGCAAAGTGCTGCAAGGGGTGGGCTTTGGTGCTGTGCTGCTGGGCTGAGGGTGCCTCTCCCAGCAGGCTGGAGGGGGTGGCCGGTTCCCCTCTGCTCATGTGACACGGCTCCCACGCAGAGCGGCTGCTGCTCTGCCAGGTTGGGGGCACTGGATGCTGCTGCTGGAGTCGCCTCGTCTCCATTCCCCTCCTGAGTCAATGTGTGACGCTGCTGAGTGTAAATAAGAGCTGTGCTGGCCCTGGCGTGGCACTCGGGCTTCCTCAGGTCAGCGGTGCTGGCGCAGGGCAGGTGAAGGTGCAGATGCAGAAACACAGAGCGGAGTGACGCGCTCGGCCAGGAGGAGCTCCAGGAGACTGAGCCGTGGGGGACAGCAGGTTTGGGAGGCTGCGAGCCCGTGGGCGACTCTGGTCGTCTGAGGAATTCTCACTGCAGAGGAGCCTGAGCGACAAAGTGCTGGGAGGTGAGGAAGTGCCTCCGCTGAGGCGGAAGGCGCCGGGGCTGTCTGGCAGCTCTGCCCGTGCCCGCTCCGTGCCCTGTGCGCTGCCTGGTCAGTGCTGGGCTGGGCAGAGCCCTCAGTACATCCCAGCCCTCTCTGCTGCTCAGAGGAGGCTGCCAGGATGTGAGTTCACTCCCTCCCCAAGCGCTGGACCGCCCTGTCGTGCCCAAACGGTGCTGCCTGAAGGCGAAGGCTGTGCCCCGCTCCCTGGTGAGGTGTTCTCTGCGCCGTGAGCTGCTCTGTCCGGTGCAGATGGCAGAGGACGCCTGTCCTCAGTGGGGACTCGGCGGATGCGTGCGGCGAGGGGAGGCTCTGGAGGAAGCTCATCTCCCTGGAAACTTTGGCAGCCAGGCTTGCCTACTGAATTGGGTGTGCGGCAGTCGAACCCCTCAAGGCACCAGCACCTCTCAGCACTTCACGTCTCCGCCCTGGGGGGAGGTGGAGAGGTCCGCCAACCGCCCAAAATTTTGGGGCCAGAGTACTGAGCCTGCAAGGGTAGGCTAGAGATCAAAAGGAAGATGAATCACCGTGCTGCTCTTTCTCTGCTGAATGACCGTGCTCCCAGAGCTTGGCTGCTGCAGCTTGGGCTTGGGCTGTGTGCTGCAAAGGCTGGGCTGAAGGGCCAGGAAAAACTGCTCTTGTTGAATCCCTGTGGTCCATCTCCACCCTGGATAAGACCCTGACCAGTCTGGGGGATGGAAAATAACAGGTACCCCAGAAGATTGGTCCTAGAGGGGAGCACATGATTTGCATCTTGAATGTTGTAACTCAGGGACAAGTTCTTCTGCCCACAGCAACTCTCCCTGGCCTGGACAGTCCCTGAATTGTCTTTGTTGCAGTTGGTGGCCACAGTGGTTCTCTCTGGTCCCCTGCCTGTCCCACACCCATTGCCTGCAGCAGGACAGTGCCTTCCTTTCCTGTATTCCTGTCACTCACTGTTTGCCCCTGGAGGGCAACTGAGTTCATCCTTGCAGGCTGTAGCATGTTCTGGTTTTTCAGGAATAATATTTCATCCTTGGTGACCTCCTGGAGCAGAGCTGGCTGCTGTTGTCTCTGGGCACAGCATCTCTCTGGGATGGGACACACATGCCTGGCGAGTAGGGATGTGCCACACTCGTGACAGAGCACTCAGCTCCCACCCTGCTGCCCCCCTCTCTCTCCCTGTCCTGACCTGAGGGAACTGTCCTTTGCCCTCCTGATGAAGGTGAGATCTCTGGGAAAGCCTTCCCAATGGGCTCAGGTGCTGGAAATGAGCCTGTAGGATCTGCAGGTGAGAGCAGAGCCCCAGGGCTGATGGAAAGCAGATCTTGGATGTGATGGTTTTCTAGGGCAGGTCTAGATGGGCAGTGCTGTGCCTGATGGCTTGTGGAAAGGCTGAGGAGGATGGGAAGGCTTTGCAGAGCCTGTGGAAGGACACGATGTACTACTTAGTGGGAGAGCTAGTCAGGTCCTGCCAATTTGGGGTCGGAAGGCAGGTATTTGCATTCATTATAATCAATCACTGCTCATCCACTCTCTGTAATGGCTGGGTAATGATGAAACGCTGCTCAGGAGCCTCTCGGTGGGCTCAGGGCAGGCAGATGGCTTGGCAGGAGGGTAGGGACTGGAAGTAGGTCTGCTTTCTGGGCTGCCTCAAAGCTGGCAGCGATGCAGGAGCCCTGGCTGCTGCCCTGGCCGGAGCCTGTCCCCGCCGGACCCTGGCTCCCACTGCTGCTCCCCCTGCAGCCCTGAGACAAGCCAAGGGGAGATCAGCATCAGGCACAGCCTCTACTGCCAGCCTGGGCCAGTGGGCTGTGGCCTTTCCCATCACGCAGGGGTGTGTGGGTGTGTGATTAGCAAAACACTCATTAGCCCCGGGAGTGTGACAAGGGAACGTGATCCATAGGTCAGGATGCCTTGCTTGGGGGTTGGATCTTCCACAGGGGTCCGTGGGATGGGAGTAACAGCAAGGGGAGGAGTGAATGCTCCTGGCCCTTGTCTGGACCTGCTGCTCTGGGTGTTCCCCTCCCACCCCTCCAGTCTTCCTCAGCTGCCCTTCTGTGTGTCCTGGTGCAGAGAAAAGGAGTGTGGATGTGTTTGGATCTCCCCATGACTGCTCTCAGCCTTCAGCCAGGCTGGCACGTGCTGGGAGTCCAGCTGAAGTCACCAACATCCCTGGGAAGATCCTCTGCCATGTGGGGTCTCAGCCACCTTCTCCCTGTATCTCTGCTGGGAGAAGGATCTGTCTTCCCATCCTGGCTGCCAGGTTGGCTCAGCCCCAGCCCTGACCTCCGTGGGGAGCTGCCTGCTGAGGCTGGTGGGATCTGGGGAACATCAGGGGCTCCTCTCATGGGGTGATGGGACACTCACTGCCTGCCTGGGCTGGAATGAAGCAGCAATTTCTGTCCCTGGGGGACCTGGGGACCTGGCATGGACAGCTTTGAGAAGACCTGGAGACCCTTTTTTACAACACTGGAGAGCCTGAATCCCACAGATACATCCCCAAATATGCAGAGCTGAGGCAGCAAGAAGGAGCTGGAGGAGTTTCCCTGGCAGGCCCCTCCTGCAGCTCCTGGCTTGCCTTGGCAGTGTGCAGGAGGAGAGCCATTCCAACAGCAGCACACGCAGCCCTGTGCATGGGCCAAACATCAAATGAGTGTTCCATCAGCCAATGATGCCCTGACCTTGAGCATTCCCAAAAGACACCTTGGTGTCAGGAAATGGGGCTGCAGCTGGGGTAGAGGTCTGGGGTAACCAAGATTGCTCTTCTCTGGCACTTTCTGCCTAAGGTGGTGATTTCAGCTGGTCCTCCTGGTGTGGGGGACACAAGAGGCTGGATGGCTGTTAGTTTGTAGGATGGCTGTCATTCTTTCTTGGACATTCAGGCACAACAGCAACTGCAAGTTCTGGCAAATGCTGCAGAACCCACAGCCCAGATGATGCCCAAGTAGGATTACAAGGAAGGAGGGTAAAACCTAGGAGGGGTCAGGTATTCTGGTGGATTTGGGAGGCTCAGATGCAGCTGAGATTCTGGAAAAGGCCTTGAGGGTTTTGAACATTGGGTAGGATATAGCAGTAGATGTAGGATTGTTTAGATGGGAATTAGGAATTACTCTATACCTACAAGAACTGGGGTGATGATGGGAGGCAGTAGGCAGGGGGTCACCCAAAGGTCCTTCTTGCACACAGAGGCTCACTGCAGGGTGCTGTGGGGCACTGAGGGGAAGGACAGGGGGGTCCCTGAGGCCATGCCTGGATGTACAGCAGGGTTGGGGTGCAGCTGCTGATTCTGCAGCTCCCCAAATGCCTTGATGCCAAAAAGGACGGGCTACACTGGGTGAGGCACAGCACGTGCTGAGGCAGTGGTGGGTGTTAGCCCCAGCAGGAGTGTGCTATGATCAGTGATTCCGCCATCACCTGGACCATGCTCCAGAGAAGGAGCTTTGTGGCACATCCAGCCCACTCCAGCACAGGGGTGTTCTGGGTGGGGGCTGCTCTCAGTGCAGGGGTGCTGGGCACACTCACTGCAGCCAGGGGTGTTTGTGTGGCCTCCTGCTCTGCAGGGAACCAGTGCAGGCAAGGGGGCTGTGCTTGGAGACTTGTTTCAGGTCCCATCTGTGCCACTGATCACAGGAAAGCTTCTCAGCATCCCCAGGCTGTGATTCCCTGCCTGACAGGCGGGAAGGATGCTGCTTTGCACGCTCTTCTAGGGAGCAGGCACAAACTGGTGGTGTGCTGGGTTCCCAACACTGTGCCAGCACCAGAAATCGCCAGAAATGGAAACAAAGCCCTTCCCTCCCTCCAGCCCCTGTCTCTGCTGTGCCTCAGCACAGTCCATGGCCCTGGGCTGTCCCTCTGCCAGCTGCTCCTCTGGGGGGCTGGCAGATACAGCTATAAAGGAAGCAGACCCTGCAGGGATTCTCTGTGCAGCCGGGGGCATCTGAGTTGGTGTTTGGGGTTGGAGGCCACCTGCCTTGTTCCTGAAAAGGGTCTGCAAGAGACCTGCAAAGTATCAGCCAGCAGAGTGTTGTCTCTCCTTGTGTGGCCACCTCGTTCCGAATGTTTCCCAGCCAGGCTCGGCTCCCAGCAGAGGTGTTAGATCCACAAGGACAGAAACTTGTGGTGCCCAGCCCTGCCTCTGATCTGCAGCAGCACACTCCATCTGTGTGGGGGAGCTGTGACGTGTGAGGAGACGATTTCTGTCACTCCGTTCCTGGTGACATGCAGGCTTCTGGCATCCAGGCTGTTTTCCTGGTGCTCAGCACTAGCTGGGAGTCCTGGCGGCAAGCACGGATCCCCGAGGGCACTTGATGCTGTATGATGGTGTGGAGAGAGGATTTCCCAAGCTGTTGGAGGGCTGAGCAGCTCTGTGGTGCTCACTGTGATGAAGGAGGCTCGGCTGAGGCAGGCGGAGCGGCTGCTCTGCTGATGCCTGGCAACTTCTGTAGCTGCTGCACGGAGCTGAGAGAGTAGAGGTGTGTTTTGTGGCTTGAAATGACCCTCAGATCTGCCAGCAGGACCCGTTCCCCCAGTCCTCTGGGATGCCACGTGTCAGTGAGCGTCACTGGCAGGGGATCCAAACCCATCCAGGCAGGGATTTTCTTCAGCAGGCTCTTCCCAGCGAGGGGACAGACAACAGCCCTGTCTGCCCGTGCTGAGCCAGCAAATCCAGCAGCCCTCCTGCCTTGGGTCACAGACGGCTCCAGGCCTCTCCTTCCTTCCCAAGCACTGCAGGCTGGATCACCTTCTGCTCCATGTCATCAGGGCAGGGGCAGGGAGTGCAGAGCTGTCACACCAGGTGCGAGGGAGCGCAGGGAATCCCGCCTGGGGTGTGATACACCTGCAGAGAAAACAGCTGAACTTGCCAAGAACACACATGACGTCACTGTAACCAGACTGGTAACCAGGAATAAAATCACCCCTCCTTCAGGAGAAGGATCTGGATGTTTCTTTGAGCAAGGAGAGGAAATGCCTTCCTGTGGTGAAGTTTGACACTGGCTGGGGGGAGATGAGACCAGCAAATGTCATATTGAGATGTTTAAGCATCCAGGAGAGCAGCTGATAACTCCCAAACCATAAATACATGCAGAAGGTTCTGGCTGGGCACACTGGAAGGTGCACTGGGAAGCTGTGGCCTTTGGAAACCTTCCTGCTGGGATCGTGGCTGTGGTTTTCCCTCACGGGCTGATGCTGACAGGTGCCTCTTGTCCATGTTGGATGTTGGTTGGCTGCATGAGCTGCAAATTTGCTGCTGCCAGCAGGAGCTCCTGGGGCTGGAGGTGGCTCCTCAAACCGTGGTGCCAGACAGCTCTGAGCTGGGGACAGGGGGCTTGTGCTCTCCTCTGCTCTGGATGCTGGGGAGGCATGTGCTTGTGTGTGCTCTGGTGTGGGGTGGGACCTCTGAGAGAGGTCACTCAGTCCCTGCCCCAGCACAGATGTCTGCAGGCCTGGTGTCTGGAAGAGGGATGCTGAGGCCTTGTGGGTAGAGCTGTCCCCCAGCTGGGATGTTTCCTTATGTTGCACAAGATTTACTGAAAGCCTCGTGTGAACCTGCTGGAAGGGGGTGCATTGATGAGTTTCTTTTCCCATCATCTCTTCTGTACTTCAGTGCCCTTTCCCATCATGCAGCCATCAGGGAATTTCCCACCCCTCAGGCTGTGTCCCAGGGCCAGGAGAGCAGTACTAGCCCCTTCCTCCCCTGGGCAGGCAATACAACCCTTGGGGCTTCACTCTCCGGGCTTGTGGGATGGCAAATGAGACCTGACCTGGAGCACAGCAGAGCTGAGCTCGCCAAGGCTCTGATTCTGGCCCAAGGAGGCTGCAGAGCCCAAGGTTTCTCATTCCAGTATCAAGTGGGTCAGTCCAGGGGCCTTTCCAGAGACCCCAGCAGCGTGGTCAGAGCTGGTAGTGGAGCTGCTGCCTGTGTCTCCTTTGGGCTGAGGGTCAGCGATGTCCCACCCCACCAGCTCTGCTGCCTGCTGTCACCAGAGGCAGAGCCTGGTGCCATGGCACAGCTCCAGGCAGGGGACACCTGCAGCCAGGCTGGAGGAGGGACAAGGGGTCATTGGGGTGGGCAGAGCCTGTGAGGGAGGACCCCACACTGGGCATCTCCTGCTAAAAACTGAGTTGTACCAGGCACGTGGTGTTCCCAGGAGAGTTATCAGATCAACGTGCAGCCTGTGGAAGACACATCCCTGTCCCTGGAGCAGAAACCTGCCCAGCAGCAGGGCTTGGAGGTGTGGAGGTGTTTGCTGTAGCAGACACACACCTGCCAGCAAGTGAGGCTGGGAACAGGATTTTATCTGGAGCAGTTTTATGCTGGGCTGAACTCACCTTCTGTTGGAGAGTGGGGGAACAGCAGAAAGGGGGGGGGGGGTCATCTTCTGCCTGCTGCACCTGAGGGGAACCCTCCTCCTTGAATTCTTATTTTCATGGATGATATTCCTCAAAACAATGGGGTTTTTTCTCCTTCTCTCTGTAACGGGTGACACGGGAAACCCTTCTGCAAGGAAGTAAATTCTGCCTGTCACGGTGGCTTTCATTTGGCAGGGTTGAATTTCCTTCCATGCTGCTGTTGTCTTTCTCTTTTCCCTCTCCTCTCCCGCCCACACACACTCTTTTCCATCGTACATCCTCAGCTTTCAGAATGATAATTGCAGCTGAGTGAAGAAAACCCTAACATGTTTTGAAGGATGGCTTCACTGCCTTTTTCTGCAGTGTTCTCTGAGTCTGCACCCTGTTTGAAAATGTGAAGGTTTCAATGGCCTTTTTTTCCATTTAGACCTATTTTTTGGGGAAATTTCCTGCAAGTTCCTGGAAAGCTCTTCCTTTCCTTTTCCAAAAGCAGCTGAGTGAGCTGTGGGGGCTCAGCCTGGAGAAAAGGAGGCTCAGGGAGGACCTTCTTGCTCTCTGCAAATCCCTGACAGGAGGGTGGAGCTGGGGGGAGGATGGTGTGATCTCTTCTCCCAGGTAACAAGTGGCCTCAAGGTGTGCCGTGGGATGTTTAAATTGGATATTTGGGAAAATTTCTTCCCTGAAAGGATGGTCAGGCATTGAAACAGGCTGCTCAGGACAGTGGTGGAATCATCATCCTTGGAAACATTTGAAAAATGTGTAGATGTGGCACCTGGGGACATGGTTTAGTGGTGAAGACGGCGGGGCTGGGTTAAGGGTTGAACTTGATGATCTTAAAGCTCCTTTCCAACCTCAGCAATTCTGTGATTCTACTCATGGTGAGACTGTGAGCACAGTGACGCTTCTGCCCATGCACCATGTCCTGGGACAAGCAGGACAGAGGAGCCCAACAGCCCTGCCTGGGGCTCCTGGCCCAGCCTAGAGCTGCTGCTCAGACCTCTGTGAGCAGCTGCTGGAGCAAGGAGGTTTGTGCAGAGGGGCTGTGCCCTGCTGGCCATTATTGCCAGCCTGTGAGCTGTTACCCCAGGTGTTCCCTTGGCCCAAGCCCTGGGTCATGAGTTGTGTGTGCCCCACACTTTGTTGTGGCCAAAGCAGCCCTTCCCAGCCCAACACACTGGATGTGCTTTGGAGAGCTGCCAGACCAGCAAACCCACACTGGCCACGGCCATCCTGCACTCAGCAGCTGAGTCTGGCTTGGCAAAAGGTGCAGGATGGTTTGGAGAGGAGCTGGAGAGGGAGCAGTGGGAGGGGAGAGGCCATGCCAGGCAGGTGGCTGTGGTGTCTCAGCAGTGGGAGGGGAGAGGCCATGCCAGGCAGGTGGCTGTGGTGTCTCAGCAGTGGGAGGGGAGAGGCCATGCCAGGCAGGTGGCTGTGGTGTCTCAGCACATGAGGGCTGTCCTCCCCCTGCCCCTGCCCCTTCTGTGCCTGGCCTGGTGCAGTGTGAGCTTCCTGGGGCCGTTGGCAGAAGTAGCACTGTGGCTGCTGCTTTGGCTTTGCATCCCTCTCAGTGGAGATCAGAGTCCTTGGAGAAGCCTTCAGAGTCTCATCAGTGTCACTCTCCCGGTGGCTGAGACAGCTCTGTGCTTCTGGGTGAGACGCACTCAAAGGAAAAAACACCCTGGGGCAACCTGGGGAACAGAAGCCACCATCAGCTGGAGCTGTACGGTGTCAGGTGACCTTTCTTCTGCCTTGAGCAATCTTGCTCCCAGGGAAGTGGAGGGCCCTTGATGCTGAGCTGCTGCACTGAGACACCCAGCAGCGTGTTCTGTGTGTCAGAAGCTGCCTGCAGCGTGCGCGGGTGTTTATGGCAGGGAGATGAGGCAGCTTTGCCACAACCTGTTCCCAAACCATTCCGAGTTCCACCTGGCTGCTTCCCCAGCCGGCAGAGGCAGGGGAACCGTGCCTCCTGCCCGAGGATGTGGGGATATTTCCCTCCCCTCCCCCTGTAATCAGATGCTTGCAGAGCAGAGCTTGCGGCAAGCCAGGCATCGCTCGCACTCCATCAGACGTGGGTGTCTATAAAAAGCCTCCCTGGGGTTGCGATTGGGTGGGTTGGCTGTGCCACGTGGCTTCTCGTAAGGCCCGTGTTGCTGAGCAAGTGGCATTCCACTTATTTTTGGCATTAATAGTCTTTAGTTAATACATAAATTCAGCTTAGATTTTTGGATGGGAAATAAATCCCAAGTGGAGGCTCTGCTAATAAGACGACAGACGCTTCGGGGAGCCTGGGACGCCTGTCAGTGGCTGCTGAGAGCAGCAAGGCGCAGGCACCAGGGCTGAAAAGTTACCACCACTTGTCCAGCTGAATTACTGAGGGATTAGGCAGGTGGATGAGGTGAGCTCTAGCTTTAAGTGCTGCAGCTGAACTCATTACAGCAAATGCCCCAGAGAGATGCCCAGTCCCACCTGGTGTGTGGAGCAAAGGGAGTCACAGCCTCAGGTTGGGTCTGGCCGCTGCAGAACCCCCTTGTCTCTGGCAGTGTCCTGACAGGCAGACCTGGCCTGAGGTCCTCTGCACTGCTTCACTCTTGCTGACTCTCTGTCAGCCCTCCCAGGCTTCCCCACACCCTGGTGCATCCCAGGGGACCTTCACGCCAGGGCTGGGTGTGTTGAGGGCGGCATCCCAATGTCTTCCAGAGTCATACATCCTTGTCAGGACCCGGGAGGGAAAACCATGGCCAAGCCATGCAGAGTGTGAGAGCTTGGAGCTCTGACCTTGGGCCCTGTTCCATGGCTTGGGAACCCATCTTCCTTGGAAGCCACGTGAAGGAGGCTCAGGAGATCCCAGCAGGCTGTCCCAGGGTTTTGTGGCATTGTGCTCCCCAGGGCTGTGCAATGTGTGGCAGAGTGGAGGGTCCCAAGCCTGAATTCACCATGCCCACGATGGTTTTGAGGGTCAAGGTTGGAGCTGACTCGTGTCCCTGCCCCAGCAGGCCCTGCTCAGCAGCAACACTACTTGGTGCCTTGCTCACCCTTGTGCTGCTCACCACACCTACACAGGGGGCTGCTGATGGCTCTGCAGCCCAGCAGGGGAGCAAAGCCCTCCTCATGTCCTTCACATGACCATGCTGGAGCTGTTTTGTGCCTGTGTGCCAGACTGACAGCCCAAGAGGGATGTGCTCACTCCCTTCTCCAGCTGCCTCCTGAGCTCCTCCCCACTTTTATCCGACTGCTGTGAGATGAAATCCAGAATACGTTGGATGCTTTTTGAGAAGTGCCCTTGTGAAGAAGCAGCTTTCCAGGAACCTTTCCAGGGGGGTGCTGCACTGATGATGTGCCAGCCTGTCCCACTCCAGCCCTTCCCTGCCCTGTCCCTTCTCTTAGAGCTGGGGGACAGGGTGTATGCCACTCAGAAGGGGAGGTGTCCAGGTGACTGGCCCACAAACCCCATGGCTAAGGAGTGGTTTGCCAGCTCCTCACAGGGCCCTCATTGTGTTTTCATGAATTTCAACTCCTACCAGAGCTGAAAAGGGAGGTTATCCAGGGTTTAGAAGAACACCAGTTCCTCCCAGTCTCTCCTGCCTCACCTTGTTCATGAGGTCAGTCCCTACGTGCTCAACACTTTAACCCCTTGCAAGGAAGCAAAGAGTTTAAAGGAATTTTCAAGCCTCAGACCTGGGGAGCTTCAGGTTTCAGTTGCAGCCAGAACTGATGCTCCAACACTGACCTCATAAAGTGGGGACAGTCTGAGGGAATTCCTTTCCCCATGTTCCTTCCTGTGGATTTCCATCTCACCCTGCTTCTTTCATCTGCAGTTTCCATCTGAAAGAGTGACAAGGGAAACCTCAGTTGTTTTGTTTTTGTGGGCAAGGGTTTGCAGCCACATTGTTTTCCTGTATCTTTGGTGCAGGGGAGGTAGAGCTTGTTTCAAAGCCTGTGTGTTGCAGTTGGGAAAGCCCTGCCTGGTGGGACTGGTGGTTACCCCTGATTCACAACATGGGGGGGTGAAGTCCCAGCTACAGCCTCTGGGCAAGGTGTAACAACCAGGAGGCTCTGTGCAGAGCTGTAGGTGGATGCAGCCTCTCCCCCTCCCTCTCCCTCTCCCTCTCCCTCTCCCTCTCCCTCATCTGTTCCCATCTGGGACCTGCCTTGGGGACACAGCACACTGCAGCAGAAGCTGCAGCAGGAGATGATGCGGGGGCGGCCCTGGGATGCTCCTCTCTTGGAGCAGGGGCCTCAGGGAAGTAAGAGAGAGTGTGTGTGTGTCCCTGTGCTTGTGCCAGAGGCTTCCTTCGGAGCCAGCAATGATCAGTGCTGGGGGGG
>VXBB01015723.1:308354-328183 GCA_013399915.1 Illadopsis cleaveri | reverse complement strand
TGTGTTGCAGTTGGGAAAGCCCTGCCTGGTGGGACTGGTTGTTACCCCTGATTCACAACATGAGGGGGTGAAGTCCCAGCTCCAGCCTCTGGGCAAGGTGTAACAACCAGGAGGCTCTGTGCAGAGCTGTAGGTGGATGCAGCCTCTCCCCCTCCCTCTCCCTCTCCCTCTCCCTCCTCTGCTTCCCTATCGGTCCTGACNATGCAGCCTCTTCTCTCCCTCTCCCTCTCCCTCTCCCTCTCCCTCTCCCTCATCTGTTCCCATCTGGGACCTGCCTTGGGGACACATCACACTGCAGCAGAAGCTGCAGCAGGAGATGATGCGGGGGCGGCCCTGGGATGCTCCTCTCTTGGAGCAGGGGCCTCAGGGAAGTAAGAGAGAGTGTGTGTGTGTCCCTGTGCTTGTGCCAGAGGCTTCCTTCGGAGCCAGCAATGATCAGTGCTGGGGGGGTGGGGTGGGAGGGAGGAATCCCAGCATCTTCCTACCCAGTAGCCGGCAAATCGCCTCTTGGGATTGGCCGTTGCTAGGCAGAGGGCCGGCCAATGAGTGCAGAGTGGTCCAGGCACGGCCGGGACATCCTGGCTGGGACCGGCGCCTGTGTCCCAAGAGGACAAACCGTGGCCAGGGACAGCAATGCACAGGAGGGAGCGTTTGGCATGCGGAGTGAGTCCAGGCTGAGCAGAGCTGCGGGATTTGGTGCCTTGGTTTCTTGCCCCCCAGCCACTCCCCTCCCTGCTGCCCTTCTGGTTTCTTTTAATCCAAATCCCTCCATCACTAGCCCATGTATCCCGAGCCCTTGGGAAGGTGATTGTCCTCTCTGCCCCTCTGTTCTGCCCCAGAGAGAGCTGACAGCAAGGTGGTTCTCACCTGGAAAAGCCCAACAACAACTCTCTCAACCCAGCACTTTGAATAAGGCAGAATAAAGTGTTTTCTCTAGTGAGAAAACCAAACCTCCCTCCAGATGCTGGGCACCCACATTTGTGCAGCATCAGACAAACTCTGGGCAGATTTCTCTCACGTCTCAGAGCAGATCTAAGCCAGGGAGGGAAGCTCTCCCTTTTGGTCATTCATTGTATAATTTCCTTCCAAGAAAACAACTCTCAAGGATGTTCTCACAAGGACTCCTTGCTGCACTGTTAGAAACAGGCAAGGCCACACAGGTGGTTCATCTGCTGTGCTTCAGTGGGAGCTGCCAAGGGCTGCAGTGTCCTGCTGAGCTTTTCCCATGGGCAAGGGACGTGTGTGGCATAGCCCAGCCTGGAATGTGCTCAGTGCATCCAGCACAGCCCAGCACAGCCCGGGCATGGGTGTGCTCAGCTTGTAGGTGCATCACAACTCCTCAAGGCACAGTGGTCTCCTGCTCAGGATCAGTACACTCCAGTGGCTGAAGCACTCCTGAAATTGGGATGCCTTCTGAAAAATGCTGTAGAGAAACCTTGGACAAGGGCATGGAGTGACAGGACAAAGAGGAATGGCAATTGGGATGGGGTGGAAGACAAGCAAAGAACAGGAAAACAGCTGATAACATCGGGAGAGAGCAGCCTGTGTGGCAGCCCCACTCCCAGCTTGTGGTGGGTTTGGATTAGCCATGGCATCAGGGCAAGGGACATGGGGAGATGCCTGTGCACAGGCAGGGCCAGCCAGTCCTGCTCTGCCCTGGCTCTGTCACTGTCCCTGCTCCGTGGGGCTGCACTAATCCCTGCCAGGAAAAGCAGGGAGGGAGCTGTGCTTTGATGGAGACAAGGAACGGTTTAGAGGGAATTAGAAGGGATTTGTGTTGGTGGAAGAAAACACAGTAAGCGTGGCTGGACAGGGTCAGGGCACTGGGCTGTGCAGGGGGCTGCCTGCCTGGGCAGGCCCCTGAGGAGTTGCTGTGATGGCAAGGGGGCTGCTCACCAGAGTTTTCCTTAGAGCCACTGTTCCCAGAGGTGTACGAGTGCACATGAATCTTAATTATCTTGTGGAAGTTTCATGGTGACTGGAAGAAGCCTGAGAGATTGAACAAGCAAAGCTCATCCCATCTGGAGATGAGTGAAAATGTCCCAGAATTTATTTAGTATCTTTTCTATGTGCTTGAAATTCACCTCCCAGCTTTAGGTTGTCCATCTCTCAGTTCTGCACTGTTTTGAGCTAGCTGCAAGAAGAACCCAAAAATGTCTGTTTGCAGGTCTCCCTGAAGGTTTCTCCCAGTTAAAGCTTGGTTCCAGTTAGACCATGGAATGGTTGCTTTGGGTACCAGCACCTGCCATTGGCAGCTCACAGCCTGTTGTCCCAAGGCTCCCCCGGTGCAGCTTTGTCCCTTCTGGCTGGCAGCTGGCTCTGCTGCATGTGAGGAGGCAGGATGTGGGATGGACAGGCTGCAATCCACCGTTCTGGGAGCCTCCAGGGGCTCACAGACATCGTCTGTTCCTCTCGACTTG
This sequence comes from Illadopsis cleaveri, assembly GCA_013399915.1. Lineage (NCBI taxonomy): Eukaryota > Metazoa > Chordata > Aves > Passeriformes > Timaliidae > Illadopsis > Illadopsis cleaveri. The sequence continues at coordinate 325,763 of VXBB01015723.1, read as the reverse complement.
CCTGGACAGGAGGCAGAGGTGGTTCTGATCCCGAGTGCTCGGGTTGCTAATGGTTATGGAAAACATGCTGCTGGCCCGGCAGGTCCTGGCTGTCATCCCCAGCTGTGTCTCTGCACCAGCAGCTGGGGAGAGTTGTTGGAGCAGTTTCGCTTCACAGCTCTGAGAATGCCAGGACGTGGCAGTGTCTGGAAAAACACCGGCAGGCTTCTCTGAAGGATCAGGGAGCTGGCGGGTGGGCAGGAGGCTGACAGCACCTCAGCTGCCCTGGGGCTGCTGCAGAGACCACTGACACCTCCCAGGGCACAGAACTCCCAGCCTGGCAGTGAGACGTGTCTGAGCTCCCCGCGGTGTCTGGCAGGACTCACTCACTCAGCAATCACAGCCCTGGTTGGTCCTGGCAGGCAGGGATTTGGGATGCAGCTGGGCTGTCCTCTGGGCTTGCACCCCGGTTTTGTGGTGCAGGGCCCTGGGGGGTGCCCCGTGTCCCAGCTGCTGCACTGCACAGTTTTCCTTGTGCACTGTAAGGGATAGAGAGGGGAAGGGCAGGAATCTGCCATCAGAGGCAAAATCTGCTCTCCTCAGGGGGGTCTGCAGTGAGAGCTCTGACAAGGTGCTTGGAGGTGGCCCCGTGCTCTGCTCTGAGCACGGGGATTGTCCCTGCTCTGCCTCCTGCTGCTCTTCAGGCAGCATCTCTGGGAAGAGATGGCAGGGCAGGAAGAAAGAGAATAAGGGACATCACATGTGAGGAAGCAGCAGAGAGAGGGGTGCAGTAAAGCTGGTGGAGATGTGGTGGGGGAAGACATGGGAACCCAATCATTATTGTGGTCATGAAAATGATTGCCCCTGATCCCACAGAAGGGTCAGGCAGGCAGTTGGAATCCTGATGTGGCCGTCCTCAAGGTCATGAAGCCAAGGCTCCTTTGGAGGAAGTGCAGTCCTGGGATGCTGCTGGGCATCATACCTGGCTGAGCCCAATGCAGAGGGGCCTCAGCTTCCCTGTGCAGCCTCCTCCAAACACTGGTGTCCAGCACAGGCAGCCTCTGACAGAGCTCCAAGGTGACAGAGTGATTTGTCAGTGGCCCTGTCAGATGCTGAGGCCTCTGAGAACGTTCCACTGAGAAAGGATTTTAGGCTGTGACATGCACTCAGATACCACTTAGCTGCCAGCTCCAGCAGGCTGCTGATTTCCTGCTGTTGGAGAATAGGGTGAGGGATGGATTGACCTGTGTTTTATTGCATCTACCTAATTTTTCAATGATTTATTTGCTGGAGAGAAAACAAACTGTGGCAGGAACTGGGCTGCTCAGATAGACACTTCTCGTTTTTATTGCAGACTGGGCTTGCTGGGGTTCCCCATGCTTCAGGATGAGGGGGAAAACTTGGCTCTCCTGTCCCACTGTGTGCTGGCCATGTCTTGCTGTGGCTTATCTCAAAACCCCTCAGCTGCATTGCTGTGGGATTGCTTTCTGGCACAGAAACCAACACACAGCCGTGGAACAGAACCACTGAAACAGGACTACCTGCAGAGAGGGGTTCTTAGTCCTGTCAGCTCTTGAACTGTGACCAGGAGCTTTTTCAGCCCAGATAAAACAGTGTCAAGGCATCTGCAACACTGTGAGAGTGCAGATGCTCTTATTCCCATGCAGTTTAATTGATGGTGTTGCTGTGTTTTGGTGTCTGGCTTTCAAGAGATCACAGCTAAGAGCAGCAGCAAGACTGCCCTGGGAGATGATGGGCACTGGGAATGAGCAACAGCCTCTCCCAGCACAGTCTTCTGGGCTTCCCTTCTGTGGGAAGGCTGTGGAAACCCCAGAATGGGGCTTCTCTCTGCCCTCATGCCACAGGGCTGCAGGAGGGTGGGAAGCTATGGCAGATCAAGGTGCACAGAAGGGTTTTTATGAATTGGCTTCTCTATGGTGGGCACTTCAGAGTCCTTCCCTTCCACAGGGTCTGATGGAGGGAAAGCATCCCTGAGAGGGACCAAATTCTGCCAACAGGCTCCAGAGGAGTGGTTTGCTGTGGCCAGAGCAGGAGCCTAGAGCTGTCTTTGGGGATGCTAGAGCTGCACCCAAGGAGGAGCTGGATCTCCATCACATCCAGCCTGCTCTGAGGAGCTCACAGCTGGAACACACTGTCCCAGAAAACGGCGCACGTTAGTCCCAGAGTCTCCAAGGCTTCACTCCTGTGTAGTGACATCCAGTCACAGTAAACTGGGACAGGAGAGACCTGGTGACAGCTCTGACGTGGTGCCAGCTCGGCTGGGAGGAAATGACGGGTCTGCCAGCTCCTGTTTGCTTGCTGGTCTGAGCCTGACGTGGGTTTTCCCCATGGACTTGGAAAAACATGGAGGGGAAACCAAGGTAGAGAGAATGAAGGCCAAGCTCTCAAGCTTGGCCAAATGGTTTATTTTTCTAGGCTTAAAAATTTTTCAGAACCTAATTAAGGACCAATTAAGTGATTAGTATCACAGTGCCTTAATTAAGGTTAAATAGGCTGTGGCTGTTGCACATGGTGGGCCATGATGGTTTTCTAAAGTGACCTGTATCACCTCTAACCTGCTTGGGATGGAGCCACCATGCTGTGGAGGAATAATCTGTCTGAGACGGGATGTTTGGCTGTCACACAACTGCCACTTGCTGTGGGAAGGGACTCTTGGATTAAAACCATACCTGGCAATAAGGACACGTTGCTTTGCACTTGGTTTGAGCAGCCCAGGGGTTGTGGTGAAGATGGGGGCACTTGTTCTTCCTCTTATCCCACCCTGTGGGAGGAGGAGAAAGACTCCCTACTTTCTCAGGAGTCTCTCAGGAATAAATCTCCCTGGCTTGCTCTCCTCCTGCATGTCCTGCTCTTGTTCTGCAAACCAAAACCACCAGGAAGCCTCTCCAGTTGGGGTAAAACTGTACATCCCTAACACTTTTTATCATTAAAGGACTGTTTGAGTTCTACAAATGTGTGGGAAATTGAAGCAGCCCTTCTGCTACTTTGATGGGAGTTTGTGCACAGTGCTCTTCATTCCATCACTTTTAGCCCAGCTCTGCTTTGGCAGTGCTGACACCAAGAATCCAACACTGGATTTTTGGTTTGCCACAGGAAAGGGCTGGAGACGGGACACACAGCTGCCTGCTCTGTGGTCATGCCTGTGCAGACCCCAGAAATCTATATATTTTAATTATCATAAACAATGCCATCAGGGAACGCTGCTGACACTTTTCCTCCCAAAACTACGTTTTCTGCTCTTTGTGTGGTTCTGAGGAATTTCCCATGGGATTGTTTTCCGGGGGGGGGGAAAGCCAGTGATGGGCAACAAATGTGTTGTCAAGAGCTTGCTGCAATGTCCAGCTGATTTCCCATTCCCCTGCTGTACAAAGTGCCCTTTGCCTGGCTCGATCTTCAGAGATATCCCATGCAGGGATGCTGATGAGTGTCTTGGTAAAAGATAATGCTCAAATAAGTTGTAACCACAGAGGGTCTGGAGGCCTGAGAGGGCCCTGCCACAGCAGAGCAGTGCTGCAGCCCTCCTGATCCCCACTTTCACCCAGATCCATGGAGGCTCCTTAGGCTTTAAGCTGCAACAGGATGAGGAGCCCAGCTCAAAGCCAACTGTATCCTCTTACACAAACACCAGGGCTGGCAACTGCAAGGGCTCATGGAGGATTGAGAGTGGCCAAGTGAGGGAAGCAATGAGCTGGGACAGGGACTTGCAGGGACCTGGAAAGGCAGTGCCTGTTGCAAGGGACCTCCCTGGATGCAGTCCTGTGAGGTGTGCTGGGAGCTTTTGGGTGGAATTCAAGAACAGCATGTGTGGAAGTGTTGAAAAGGCATGTGGATGTGGCACTTGGAGATATGGTTTAGTGGTGAACAGAGTGGTGCTGGGTTAGGAGTTGGACTTGATGATCTTAGAGGTCTCTTCCAACCTTAATGATGTTAGGATTCTATCTCCCAAGTAGACAAGACACTCCTCCTAAATTCAGGTTCAGTGGGGAAATAATCTGCAAAATAGGTGTGAAAAGGGATCTGAAGGGCTCCAATCCAGCCTCCCATCCATAGGTGCTGGGTGCAAGGTGCAGCATCAGCTGTATCTCAGGAGAAATTAATGTGAAAACATTCACATTGCCAGCCACAGCTGTAGGGTTTGTGCAAAGCCATTTGTACAGCCTGAGGATTCGGTCTGGTAAGTCAGGGGAGACTTTGGGCATGGAGTAACAGCAAGTTCTGACCTGGATGAAGCATTTTTCTGGGCTCTGGGATCAGGTGGAAGCTGCCAGGTAGGCTGGAAATGTCTTGAGGTGTGGGGTGGTGATGGTGCTGTTGCCTCGGAGACCCTTCTCTTCTGTGCTGGGTGGAAGAAGGTTTGGAGATATCTGGGGCCCACATGCCTCATTTCTGCACATCACAGCAATACCCAAACTGGGGCAAGGCTGCAGGACCCCATGTGGGAAGGCAAACTGCTTAGCTCCAGCACTCTGACAAGAGCTAAATCCAGAGCCTCAGCAGACTCACACCCTTTGGAGGCACAATTCTTCACCAGTGCCTCTTGTAGGGCATCTGCCAAGTCTTTCAGAGGTCTGGAAGAAGTTGGATCAAAAGGTCTCAGCTCTCTGGAACTGCTCGGACTGCTCTGGTGCCGTGTTCCAGCCCTGTCCTGGCGGATGGGCTCCATCCCCCCTCTTTTCCCCTCCCTGCCGGCAGTGCCCCCGTCCAGCGTTCCCCTGCCCTGGCTGCTCCGGCAGTGCCCAGGCTGGCCGTGGCAGCCAGCCCTGCCCTTTGCCTGCCTGGAGCTGCCAGACACGGAGCAGATGGTTCCATCCGCACCCAGGCACGGCTCCGTCTCCGGGGCTGACATGGGAGACGGGCGGTTAGTGTGAGCAGCCCCGCGTTCTCCCGGCTGCCGCCCGCCTTCCCACCGCCGTGCCGCGGCCACTCGGGACCTCCGAGGGATAAACCCAGGGGAAACCTGTGGGATGGCAGAGTAAACACAGCCCCCTGAGGCCAGCCCCGGCTCGTGGAGGCCCGGGAGGAGCCGGGGAGAGGAGGATCAGTGGCGGTGCCTCGCAGGGGCTCTGCGTGCAGGGGGTGCCGGTCACACACTGACCGCGCTGCCCGCCCGCTCCCGAGGGAGGCAGCGATCTGTGTCATCTCGCAGCGGGCTCCCTTAAATCTCGGCCTGATTAAGCGGTGGCAATATGGGCCTGATATGAAAGAGCCTTCCCTGAAAAGGGCCGATTGTGTGGGCAGAAATAGCCTGTTTAATTGTTCGCAGGGCCCTGCAGTCGGAGGCACATGAAACCACCGGATGCTGCCTTCAGTTGAGCAGGACTCTGGAGATGAATAGTGTCCATCGGTGGCTGGTGCTGTTTTGGGTACAGACCGACCCCGTGGGCCGTTCACCTGAGGAAGCTGCGTTTGAACACTCAGGGTTTTGTTTTCAACCTCAAGATGTCTGAGGGATTTGGGGAATATCCGCTCAGCTTCTGACCTTTTGTTTGTCCTTGAAGAAGCAGCGTGTGGCTCTCCACGGTGAGGCTATCAACCAAAACATCTGTGGGGCACAGGGGGGTGCTGGGCCTTGCAGGGTGGCACTTGCTGCAGGAAGAGGAGGTGGTGTTGATAGGTCTTGGGAACAGTTCCTCCTGGATTCCTGTGCTAGATTTTAGACCCACTTGTGAACGTGGCCAGTGGTTTTCCATCGACACATTTGCTGAGAGCTGTGTCAGAGCAGGTCTGGAAAGAGTTTGATACTGAGACATCTGATGAAAAACTGCTGTGTGTAGTTACGTCAGAGTTATTTATTCATTGCATAGAGATAAAAGCTTTTTTTTGATGGAGTGCAGTCATCTTAGCTTGTGGCTGTTGTTTTTCTTAGTTTCTTGTGTATTTTAGGAATCTAATTAATTATAGGGAGTGATTGATGCTCAGAAAAAATACACTTCAAGCTGAGCTGCAGTTTTCTTCATGATTTCTTTGACTTGATACTCAGAAAGCAGTGAGCCAGGACCTACCTTGGCAGCAGGTCTTCAGTATTCAACAGGCAGGAATAAAACATTGTCAATTGCAAGTAGAGCAAGAGAGGGAGCAAAGCTGTTGGGTAGTGCAGGCCCGTCCAGGGGGAGTTCAGCAATGCCTCAGGACATGTCAGAGGGGGTTGTTTGAGCCCCTCTTAGCTTATATTCTTGCCTCCCTGAGGAGCATTGACCTGGACTGATTGGGCATGTGGGTCTGAGGAGCCCTCAGTGTCCATGGAGGGGTCGAGTTTGAGATCCCAAACTTATTTTGATGCAGGGACAAGGATCAGCAGTCTGGCAGGGAGGAGTCTGCCTTCCTCCTTTTGAGTTGTGTTGGGCTCGCCTGCTGCATTTCCCAGGACCCTTAAAACCTCCCTAGAGGCAGATGGACAATTTTGATACCTTTTTTGGGATTTGGATGATGGTGTGTCATGGTGAAGGACCCTGAATTCCATGCAGATGCTGGCTGTCACATCCAGGCATGGTGGCCCAGCCCTCTGGGCTTTTGCCAAGGGATGCAGCCCTTGCTGAGCTTGCAGCACTGGAGGCCAGCTGGGCTACCTGGCCTGGAGGAGCTGCAAAGCCACTCTGGCCTCACATACTTCTCTTGATTCCCCCTGCCCTGGAGACAGGCTGTGCACCAGCAGGGCTTGATTGCTGTGACCATTAGGGCTGCTCAGAACCTGGTGGGGCTCACTGTCCCTGGGTGTTTCTAGGAGCTGACAATCCCACCCCAAACACACCTTCCTATCAGTGTAAGCCCTGTTATGGTCACATCTTCCCAGTCTCCTTTGTTCTGCCCCACACGTCCTGACCACCCCTGCCTGCCCCGAGCCTACCTGCCCTTGCTGCCTGCCCAAACCTCTCTGCAGCTCATCACTGCCAGCATCTCCTGACAGGTTGGCAAAACTCTGCAAAATGAACATATCTTCTACCACATTTTTCAGATTTGCCACCAAATTTTGACAGAGCCAAGAGCCCGGAGCTGCTTTTGCTGCCCTGTGTGTGCTCAGTGGCCTGGAGGGGACCTAGCCAAGTGTCTCCTTGGCAGTTCCCAAGCTGTTCATTCTCTCATGTAAGTGCTCTTACAAAAATGACCTGGTCCCGTGCAGCTGGAAGAGTTCAGCTGTGAGACTGCCCCCATCTCTTTCCTTTTTTTCAGATTGTGCTGCTCTAGGAGGAGAGAGCAGCTCTTGGAGGACACTGGTCCTGAGGAAGCCTGTTGGATAACCACAGCTTATTGGACAACTCCAATCCCAAATCCTCCTGTTTTCAAGACAGACAGTAGGCTGGCAGCTGGGATGTGTGAGGGGAGGAGGTGAGTTTGTGGGAGGAGGGCAGCCAGCAGCTCAAGGACCTGGGAACCAGCTGGTGTTTCCTTGGGACTCTGTGGGGTTTTGCTGTGGGTAAGGAGGAGCTGCCCCAGGGAGAAGAGGCTCAGGAGACTGTGACCCCATAAATCTGTGGGATTGCCATTTGCCTTTCTGGACTGTACCTGAGCTGCTCATCTGGTGTCTCAGCTTTGCACAGGGTTCATGTTTGGAGAGATGGACCCAACCTGTTCATACAGGCCCTGGACTGTACCAATGGCTTTAATGACAGGAGTTTTTGGTAGCCCCTTCCTCCCCATTTCTCTAAACTTGGTGCCTATCACTTTGTGCATTTGTTTCCTCTCCCCATTTCTAGGCTTGTCTCATGTTTGACTGCCTAGCTGAGATCACCACCATGATGGGCCTTTGCCTTGATTTCAGGGTGGATAATAGAGCATCCAGCATCTGATTTAATTTTTGCAGGGATTTGAGTTCCCTGGGAAAACTCCCTGGAGAGATGCTCAGCTTAATCATGATTAAGGCCAACAAAAATCTGGTGGCTGATCCTCTGAGAAAAGAGGGGCTGTGCTTGATCAATAGCTGAACCTGGGGCATCTGCTGGAAACTGAATGGGTTTTGGGGGCCTTACTTGGTCTGCTTTCACAGCCTGGGCTGTCCTGCACTGGGAGACCTGCTGGAAATGCTGGTGCTCATGAGGGTGCTTCGATCTGCAGAAGGCTCCATCTACTCCACAAGGTGTCATGGTTTTCTCTGTAATATCCTCGGGATTGTTTTCAGGCTGGGGATGTGTGTGGAAGGAAGAGCCTGAGGATGCAGATGGAATGGAAGAAAATCTAAGTGATTAAAGGGCTGTAGATGAGTGGAGATATGGCTTAAGAGATTGATGGCCACCCGCTGGGTGGAGAGATGGAAGGAAAGATTGGATTCACCATCAGCAGGATTGCAAATCTGCCCTCCCCATGTTAAATTGCATTTGTTACTGGTTTTTAGCCTTCCCCTGGGTAAACTTCCACACGGCTCTGTGCCACACCTTTATGGCCACATCTGCTGTTTCCACCTCCCAGACTCTCTGGTCTGTTCTGGCAGAAAAAGCCTATAAAATAAACCTCGTGCAGCCACACAAGCTGTTTGCTGTGCCAGTGTTTTCTTTGGCTGATGGGGGTGCAGCGAGTTCTGGTGTGTGCATGACTGCCTGTGTCAGTGTGCACGGAGCAGGGAAAGTTGCAGGTAAAAAATGCATCAAGCATCGGTGTGCACCCCAGTAGATGCAACACTGAGTTTCTTGCAAGAGTGGTTTCAGTGGTTTCTGGAGGCTGCAGCTCATGGCAGAGCCGTGGCTCCCTGACCAGCTCTCCGTGCTCCCCCTGTGCAGGGTGAACACCCAGTGACTCGGCAGGACTGGACTTGATGTGATTAACGAGCTGTACCTGGGGTAAATTCCTCTGTCCCTGCCTTGGTGGTGCTTTACACAATCTCCAAGGATGGGCGAGCGTGGGAGGGGAGCTGGCAGGACGTGCCAGGCCGCTGCAGGGTCTGTGGGGATGGGGCTGCTGGAGGCAGGGCGGTGATGGGGGAGTCTGGCCAGGCTGGGAAGGTCTGGGGGACGAGTGGCCCCCGAGCGCTTGTTGTCCCCCACTAGGTGGCACTGGGAGCCCTGCGATGGTGTCCCTGTCCCTGTCCCCCGGCACAGCCTGGCCTGCCCCTGCCCCGCTCCAGGAGCAGAGCACAGAGGGACCCGTGCACGGCGCTCCAACCCGCTCCCTCTGGGAGCTGTCATCTGGGAGCTGGGGTGACACAGTGCCTGTCATCCCAGGAACGAGCGATTCCCACGTGTCCTGTGCTCCACAGGCTGACCTGGCCACTCCAGGAGTCACTGCAGGGCACGTGTGTCCCGTGGAATTGGTGCCCTCAAAAACCTGGTGGGAGTCAGAGCCTGGCATGTGCCAGACCCAGGGCACCACTGGTGAGTGCCACACAGGGAGGCACCGCCCTGCTCATCCCCTGCTGGGTGTCACTGCATCCCACTGTCCTGCTGGGAGCTGGGGTGTCACGTGTACTGCACTGGGAGCCACTGCACCCCCAGTGTCCTGCTGGGAGCTGGGGTGTCACTGGCAGGTCTTGTTCTGCTGGGAGCTGGGGTGTCCAGATGGGACACCACACACCCTCTGCTCTGCCTTGCTGGGTCAGTGCCCTTTGCACATATTCTGCTGGCATGTGGGATCTCACATGCTGGTTCTGCCCTGCTGGGAGTTGTTGTGTTGCCTGTGTCCTGCTGGGAGTGTCACTGAGAGCCTTGGCACTGTGTGTATCCTGCTGGGAATCGGTTGATCCCCTGTGTTTTACTGGGAGCAGCTGTGTGTTATGGGCTCAGCCCCACTGGGAGCTGGGGCTGGCTCATCACATCACTCCATTGGCAGTCAGGGCATCAGCTGGGAGCTGGTCCACGCCACATCAGCCCTGTCTGGCTGGGAGTCAGCATGTCACATGCTGGCCATGTCACATTGTCCCCTCCTCTCTCTGCCAGGCTGTCACACAGAGCCCATGGCCCCAGTTTGGCCTTCTCCCACCCAGCCCAGCAGATCTCCTGCTCCCAGGATAAGGATCAGGGACACCTGGCCACAGCTTGCTCTGCTCAAGGTCCCTGTCTGCAGCAGGCACCAGGATGTCGTGGCACTGTGATTATTTTAATTAATTTATTTTAAATATCTGTAGTGCTGAGAGTGAAATGGCATTAAACGAGCACATCCCACATCCCCACCATCCTCTGCTGCAGTTCCCAGGAGCAGCATCATGATTACAGGTCCCTCCATGCCTGTCCCACCCACCCAGCACGTCCTGTCTCTGGATCCTGCCCTCACAGCTTTGCTGCCTCAACTCTGCAGCTGCATCCTGCAGTGGCTGGGGCTTCCCCAGCCTTAGAGGATCCTGTGTGTCTCACTCTGGGCCCAGCACTCCCCGCGGTGGGAGTGGGAAGGGACAGTGAGTGTGTCCCTGTTCCTCCCACAGGGGAGGTTGAGTGTTTCAGGTCGGTGTTTGCAAGGACATGACCTCAGACTGATGAGAGGGGCTGGCAGGACGTGCGGGCAGCTCAGTGAGGTGCACCCCTGTGCTCCAGACAGCTCTGGAAGGGGCTGCCAGGCGTTGTTCTTCCACACATGGCTGAGCTCCTGGGCCAGGGGAGTCTGGTACTTTGGCAGGTTATTTGTTTGCACTAGGAGAGACTGCTGAAGCAGGGATCTGGGTCCTCAGTGCTGACAGCTGCTGGATGACTCCCCACAGTGCAATGGGGGGGGAATTGAAGGTAAAATTGTGATAACTTGAGGGCTGAGATAAAGGCTGTGGTAATCAAGGCAAAAGCCACACATGAGAGCAAAGCAAAGTAAGGAATTCATTCCCTGCTTCCCGTGGCTGGCAGGTGTTCAGCATCCCCAGGAGAGCAGGGCTCCATCACACCTAACGGTGCCTTGGGAAAACAGATGCTCTAACTGTGAACATCACCCTCTTCCTTCTTCCTCACCCTGCTTCACATGCTGTGTGGTGCTCCATGGTCTGGGATATCCCTTGTGCCAGTTGGGATTGCCTGTCCCAGCTGTGTCCTCTGCCAAACTCCTGTGCACCCTCAGCCTGCTCACTGGACGAGAAACGCCTCGACACTGTGCCAGCACTGCTCAGCAGTATCTGAAACAGCCCAGCACAGAACTGCTTCCAGCACAAACCCAAAGCACAGCCCCATACCAGCTACTGGGAAGAAAATTAATCAAGAAATAAATGACCTCCCCGTTCTTCAGCTATCCTCTTACGTTTCTTCTTCACTGGCAAACACTCCTGAAGCTCTGTGCAGAGCTGTTGTGCACCAGGCTCTGTAAGATGTGAGGTCTCTCTGTTCAGCTGGAGCCCTGGGTAACCTGTGCCACCTGATGGTCTAGGCTGAATAGAAAAGTGATGGTTATGCTAATTTCAACATTGCTTTTGTTGTTTGACCAGTTAATTTGCTTTTTTTCTAATGAAGCTGCACTATCCATTTTTGTTTCTAGCTTATGCTGACTAGACCTGAGTGTAAGAATCTTCTGCCATCCCTGGAATGAAAGCAGGAGCTGGAATGCTGGCTGGAGCTCAGTTTTCTGTTGCGTAGCTCTTTCCAATTCTCCAATGTGCTTTTATTTGCTAAATGAGCACCAGTTGCAGAGTGCACACGTGATGATGACCTTGCTCAGGTGACTGCAGCTGCCTGGTGCTTTTACCTTGAGGTCACTCTCAGCTCAGACCAGATTTTCAGTGGTGGCTGGTGAAGCTCTGCAGATCCTATTAGCAGCTTCTTGAGTTTGGAGAGACCTGTGTGTGCAGAGCAGCAGCCTCTGAGAGAGCAGCTCAGGTAGGTTCTGATGTGCCCGAGGCATGAGAGGAAGACTGAGGTGACAGAGTGGGTCCTCTGTGAAAATGTTGCCTTTTGTGCCTAAAACTTGCTCTTGGATGTTGCAACTCACGGCCAGGCTGCTTAAACGTGCTCAGGTTGTCACTAGAGGGAGCAGCATGTGATTTTTTTTTTTTTTTTCTCCTAAGTCTTGAAAAAAATGACAGGATGCAGAGACTCAGCTGGTGGAGCAGTTTGGCAGGAGGGATGTAGGAGAGATGCCGCAGTACCTTTAACTTAATAAACATATGTGTCCTGTAATGCCAGGGGATCTCCTGTGCCACTCAGCCAGAGGGGTGTGGGAGGAGAGGCAGGAGCAAAACCCTTCAAAAAAGGCAGTTTGCTAAGTGGGAATGACTTCCTGACTCTCCTTTTGGCTCTTGGAAGTGCCAAGTCTTGAAGGTGGGCAGGGTCCTGCCAAGTGCAGGCACTGTGTGCCCTGCAGGGGAGAGGGCTGGAGTGGCAGGGATGTGGGATTTAGTTGGCTTTGCTGCCACTGTGAATTAACTGGCTTTGCTGTGTCTGTGAGGGGCCTGGTCTGACGCAAGCAGCTGCTGGAGTCTCCTTCATGAGCCCTCAGTTCCCAAATCCTGGTACCACTGCACGGCTGAGCAGGGCTAAGCTGTGTTTCAGTCCCATCAGAGGTACCCCCCAGGGCCTAAATACAAGATGAGGAGCAAGGGATTAAGAGACAAAGCAAGGAAACAAAGAGGCCACAATGGTATCCTGCCTTGCCTTGAATTGGACAATTCCCCTGTGACTAGTTGGTGGGCAGTGGATTACTCAGTGGGTGGAAAGGGGTCTGGAGTCAGTCCTGTGGACTCCATTCCCTCATTTGTAAAATGATGTTGTGAACATCTGGCTCACACATGGAGCGTGACACTTGGCTCACAGAGGCATATAAATGTTTTCAGATCCTTGAATGGCTGTTGCTGAAATGTGAAGGATCATCGTTAATGAAGTCTGCAATAACACAGACGGAGCGTTTGTGTTTGCTGCAATTTGTAACCATGTTCTAACCCTCGTTAAGGAATGCTATTGTGGGCTGCAGTGAGACCAAGGAACACTTGAGGATAAACATGACCAAGTGGTTGTTCCTGGTTTGTGCTGCCATTTATCACTGCAGGTGTTGAAACATGTCATATTGTGCAGCAGGGCTTTAAATGGGTGAGGAGGGCAAGAGGGGAGACTCAGCTACCGTGACTTCCTTTGTGGTTTTTCCATCTGCTCCACTCACAGGCAAATGCCCCCACGGCCTGGTATAAGTAGAGTGGTGAGGAGCTGAATATCCACATGACACCAGGAAAATCCAGCTGGTGGACTGGAGGTTTGTTTTAGACAACAGGGCTTGGAGTAGTGACACTCTCAGACACGTGCTGTGGTTGGTGGGGTTGTGCTGTGCAGGATCAGGAGCTGAACTTGATGACCCTTGTGGGTCCCTTCCAATGCAGGATATTCCATGATTGTGTAAATGCAGCTACTCTCCACCAAGGGACCTCACCTAGGTGAGGACATGAAGAAGTAGCAAATGTGCAAAGTCAAAGCATAGAACTGAGATTAACCAACTGCCTGGATGGATGAGCAGTTTGCAGCTGAACTGGACATACAAAGGAAGCAGACAAGAGGTGGAAGTGGAGGCTGATGGTCTAGGAGGAGTACAGGGCTGCTGTCTGATTTTGCAGGGATAAGATGACCTGGAGTTGAATCTGGTGAGGAGTGTGACGGGTGACAGAAATGATTCTGCAAGTGCCTAAACAGCAAAGAGCAGAGTAGGCTCAGTCTGGGCCTGCTGCTGAACAATGCCAGGGACCTGGTGACAACAGATGTGGAAAAGCTGAGGTACTTGGTGCCTTCTTTACTTTTGTTAAGATCAGACTTCAGCAATCACAAACCCCTCAGTCCTGAGGAAATGTCTGGAGCAAGGAGGACTAACCCTCAGGCTTAGACCACTTAAGCAAGCTGGACTCCTGAGTGTTTAGGTTGAAGCACCTCTCTTGTGGGGAAAAGCTGAGATGGTGGGACTGTTCAGCTTGGAGGAGAGAAGGCTCAGGGGCACTTTATCCATGTTATAAATACCTGATGGGAGGCAGTGAAGAGGAAGGAGTTGGAGCCTTCTCAGCAGTGTGCAGTGACAGGAGCAGAGACACTGGGCATGCCGGAGGTTCAGTCAGAACAGAATGAAAGCCTTTTCTGCTGTGAGAGTGATCAAACTCTGGCACGACTTCCCCAGAGAGGATGCGGACTCTCCATCTGTGGAGTTATTTAAAACCCATGGGGACTCCTGCCCCTCTTCCCCTAACTCTGTCATGGATCCTGTGCAAGCTGTGACCCACAATTCCTTCCAGACCCTTCTCTGCCCATGGGGATGACTGCCCTGACTCACTTATTTCTTTTTTTTTTTTCCTGACTGCCTCTCCCAAGTCCTTGAGATTGGTCTGAATCCATCACCTGTCCTGTGATATTCTGGCAGCTGCTTCTGTGCTGGCATGAATCTGTGTGGTGAATCAAGCTGCCTCCTTGTCTGTTATCTGGCTGTGAGGAGAAAGGCCAGTTAGGATTGACCCAAACTTCATCCTGTGATCTCTCACTTGATTCATCTTCCATCAGACAGCAAGACATTTATGTCTGCCCTTTGAACGTGTCTTTTCTAGATGTCTACTCCTCATATGGACGCTGAAGCTCCCTTAAATGCCCTAGGAGACTGTCACCAAACAAATGTCACCAGTCTCACTAACATCAAGAAGTGATAACTGTTGTTTTTTCTTCATCTACAAAGTTCTTTTGCCTGGCTATCCAGAGGGCTGGGTTGTCTGAAGGAGTTGTGTTTGTTCCTGCCCTCTTCCTTGCTTATGGCAACAAAAGCTAATCTAATGGGTCTGTACAGGCCCAGATTTTATTTCCTTCCATTTTCTTCCTCTTTCCCACTTCATTTGCCCTCTCAGTGACCTACTTGGTTGTCTCTGGAGTCCAAAACCTAGAATCCTGCATCAGTGCCTTGAGATAGGCTTGTCATGCACATCTCATTGGAAACCCTTGTCTTGTAGACACTAATAAAGAGCTGTGCTGCACCAGCTGCTGCTGCTGTCTCACAGTGGTCTCTTTGTGACCTTCTTCATGTACCCAAGACAGCTGATCTGAGCTTTCCAGCTCTGAGAGGTGGACATGTCAAGTCTTTCTCTCTCAGCTGATGGACTAAGAACAGCTTTTCACCCTCACTGTTCCTTCAGAGCTCAGTGTCTTGCCCTTTCAGTTTTGTCTTTTTTTGTGCTGGAGAGATTGCTTTTAGCTGTTGGTGGTTGTAATCCAGCCTGGTGTTGATTCTTCTTTCTGCACTCCATAAGGATCTCATGGTTCAGCTTATTGGTCCCTTCCTTTTCCTCCTGCCTTGCCCTGGCAGCCCAAGAGCTTGTTCAAGACTCTGTTCTTCACAAACTGGCAGATCTGTTGCTGCTCTTTGTTCCTGTAGTTCAGCCTTCCAGGACATTCATAGCAAAGCTCAGGGCTTATGGTTGTTTGTCTTTCTGAAATCAGCATTTTAACTTTCCTGGTGCCCCTCTGAGGGCTCCCCAATCCCTTTGGCTCAGTCATCCATGTTGCCTTTCATGTTTGTCTTCTCCCCAGTCCTCCACACCGAGTCACAGCTGAGGGTGGGTCTGCAGTGCCCCTGTCCCAGCAGACCCCCNTTATTTTATTTTATTTTATTATCCTTTTTGTGAGGAATACTTGACAGTTCTCCCCTTCGTGGTTTACCCTGTGGAAGGCAGTGGCTGCTGAAGAGCTGACACACATCACTCCACCAAACCATGGTCCTTCCCCTGTGCTGAGCAGGTTCTGCAGGATATTCAGGCTCCTTTAGTGCATCTTCTCAGTGCTCAAGAGGATGCTGACATCTGGCTTGTGGCACTGAAAACTGCTCAAGGGCCTCCAACTGAGCTGGGGGATTGCAGGACACTTGACATGAAGATGTCTGGATCATGTGGCACAATCATGGACCTTGGAGGGCTGTGGTGAAACCCTTTATCCAAGGAATCCCTACAAAGACAACTGGAGGGTGGTTTTCTTGCATTGGTGCTCCTGGTTTTAATTCACTGGAGTGGATGTGAGGCTGGAGTGAAGGGATGTTCAGCTCTGTGGGATTAGCAGGGACAGGAACTGCTGTGCTGGTGTTGGTGGATCAGAAAGGCTGCTCCATTGGATGTGGAGGGAGTAGAGATAATAAAAATCCTTCTCTTTTTCCTGTCAGTACTTTTTCTTTGAAAAGTTGCTGGGCCAGGCTGGGATACACTGTGAGAGGATATCCAGGCCAGGATCCTAGAGAGTGGTGATCACAGGCCATCCCATAATTAGCATCTTGGATACAGTGGAGACTGGAATGTTGGTGGGGACCCTTGTGCTACCAGGATGCTTCTATGTGCAATTTTTATGTGCCAGCAACTGGATTTAGAAGTGCAATCTGTGTCACCACAGCAAATGACTCACAGGAGCTGGAGCTGTCTGTCCCAAGGATGTCCATCTCCGTGCCACTGCCCTGCTTTTGCCAGAAGGATTTCCTTCCTTTGAGGTAATTCAGCCCTTGATGCAGAACTTGTCTCCTTGCTCTGAGTTTCCTCTTATTTCATGAGCACTTAATACATTCTCCTTCCAGGATGCCAAGCAAATTTAAAATATGCCCATTTAGCTTGCTTGGATGACTCCATCCAATGGATTTTCTCTTATTCCATTAGAGCATTTTTCCCCCCTGCCCTTTTCCTTTTCCTTGATTGAAAGCTGCTGAACCCTTGGTGCAGTTTTCTGTCCATCACTTTCTTTGTCTCAGTGCGACATGCTGTTCTCTGTGAAGGTGCTAAGCACTGGGAATGCCATCCCTCAGATCCAAAGACTCCAGGCTGGTGGATTTGACCCTGATCTGACTCCACATAAAGAGAATTTCTGCCCTTTTATTGGTTGCTCTCCCTCTAAGGGACCCAGTTCCTTTCAGCACCACTTTGGCTGCTTACATCACTAAGTTCCTGGATATGAGATCATCTAATANGTTCCTGTAGTTCAGCCTTCCAGGACATTCATAGCAAAGCTCAGGGCTTATGGTTGTTTGTCTTTCTGAAATCAGCATTTTAACTTTCCTGGTGCCCCTCTGAGGGCTCCCCAATCCCTTTGGCTCAGTCATCCATGTTGCCTTTCATGTTTGTCTTCTGCCCAGTCCTCCACACCGAGTCACAGCTGAGGGTGGGTCTGCAGTGCCCCTGTCCCAGCAGACCCCCCCTCAGTGTGTTCCAGACTGTCCCTTTGTCCCCAGAGCTGCTTCTTTGCCCTGCTGGGACTTTCTGAAGGTCTGCAGCCCATGCCTGTGTCCTCATAGCACACAAACAGCATCCCTTGTTCTTCCAGAACAGGCTGATACTTTTCTGGGTTCAGTTTGAGTTCTCCCAGACAATCTGTTGCCCCTAGTAAATCATAATTCTGATCACTTATAAAGCTCTCCTGTTTATTTTTAGCTGGCATCTCCAGGGCATTTGGCAAAGTGATGCAAGCAAGGTTCCTTCTGCTCCTTCTGTGGCATGTGGGACTCCTCCATCAGCCTTTTCCTGTTGTCTGGACCTGTTGTACTACTGCTACAGCCACCCGTGCAAAATTCCCAGGCTGCTTTTTAGCAAGAAAACTCTTT
>VXBB01015723.1:255122-308165 GCA_013399915.1 Illadopsis cleaveri | reverse complement strand
CATAATTAGCATCTTGGATACAGTGGAGACTGGAATGTTGGTGGGGGCCCTTGTGCTACCAGGATGCTTCTATGTGCAATTTTTATGTGCCAGCAACTGGATTTAGAAGTGCAATCTGTGTCACCACAGCAAATGACTCACAGGAGCTGGAGCTGTCTGTCCCAAGGATGTCCATCTCCGTGCCACTGCCCTGCTTTTGCCAGAAGGATTTCCTTCCTTTGAGGTAATTCAGCCCTTGATGCAGAACTTGTCTCCTTGCTCTGAGTTTCCTCTTATTTCATGAGCACTTAATACATTCTCCTTCCAGGATGCCAAGCAAATTTAAAATATGCCCATTTAGCTTGCTTGGATGACTCCATCCAATGGATTTTCTCTTATTCCATTAGAGCATTTTTCCCCCCTGCCCTTTTCCTTTTCCTTGATTGAAAGCTGCTGAACCCTTGGTGCAGTTTTCTGTCCATCACTTTCTTTGTCTCAGTGCGACATGCTGTTCTCTGTGAAGGTGCTAAGCACTGGGAATGCCATCCCTCAGATCCAAAGACTCCAGGCTGGTGGATTTGACCCTGATCTGACTCCACATAAAGAGAATTTCTGCCCTTTTATTGGTTGCTCTCCCTCTAAGGGACCCAGTTCCTTTCAGCACCACTTTGGCTGCTTACATCACTAAGTTCCTGGATATGAGATCATCTAATAATGACAATAAATGTATAAAAGAGGACTGGTATTTTAGTGTAGGTGTAAGTGATGAGCTTTTGTTTGACTCTTAAGGTGGTTGGAGATGTGGCTTGTGTTCCACCACAAGCCATGGAAGTCTGGAGAAACCCCTGCCCAGGGCAGGGAGGAGGATGAGGCTGCAGTGGAGATTCTGTGATGAAAAGAGACCTCTGGGCTGTAACTCCCAGGCTGGGATAGTGATAGGACAGGCTCTTCCCAGCACCTCCACAGCTCCTCACTGCACCCTGCAGGGCTGATGCTCTTTGCAGTGTGAGCTGGAGGGGTTAACACGACACCCTGAGCTACCCCAAAGCAGTGTGAGTGATAATGCAGTTCTCCTGACATCCTTAACCATAGACCTGAGATCAGGGCACCTTCCCCTCAGTCAGACCTGGGGATTGCTGGTACCAGCCACAGGTTATAAACTAATTCTGGCAGTTGGCCATAAAACTGCTCCTTCCCGTGAGACACGGAGGCGTCTGGTGTCAGCCTGACACAAACCATTTGACCAGGGAAAGGCCTCTCTCCTGGTGGGATTGCAGAAGGGCTGATGCTCTTAGTGAAGCTAGAAAAGTAGAGAGAGGGGCTCATAACCCCACACTAATAAATATTAAATGCCTGTTATCAGGCCTGGCATTTGCTCTGTGGCTCCAGCTTTTTTGCCTGCTTTGGAGGTTATCCACTGAAGGCAACAGGTTTATCAGCAAGTTCAAGCATGTTTGGACTGCAAGGTCTCTCCTGGTGTCTGGCACGTGAAATTATCCTAATCTGCCTTTAATATCCCAGCCTGTACTCTGGGTGCCATGACACACAGTCTGTGCCCTGCACCTCTGCTTTGGGTTACTGCTGCTCACAAAGGGCTTCAATCCTCTCTCCATCCCTGTAAACACTGCAGTGTGCTTAGTGCCCCCCATCAGTGCAGGGGGCTGGGGGCTCCCAGGGCAGCAGAGAGTGAGGGGCTGTTCTGGGGAGCAGTGGGGGCTCTGCTTTCAGGGGGATTTGCAGCCCAGAAATGAACCTGGTGATGTTTCACCCCTGTGCTGCCCATGCTGCCTCAGTGCTGGTGGCAGAGACCTGTGGAGTTGTGTCCTTCCAGCCTGAAGGAGGGTGGGATGGGGGTCAGCAAGGGCCCCAGGGACATGGGGGATCTCCATCACTGGGGTGCAGGAGGTGCAACAAGGCTGCTGCAATGTGAGAAATCTGAAATTCAATGAGCAGTTGTAGAATCCTCTCTGGGCCCTGAATCACCATGTGCTTGTGGATATCAACAGGAGCTTTTCCAGGACAGAAAGTGAAGGATCAACCTCCTTCTGACCTCTTGGCTCTGAGGTGTTGAGCAACACCCTGCTCAGGCAGTTCATTTACCTGTGTGCTCCCAGGGAATGCAGCTTCACTTCTCATCTCCAAACCAGGGACTGGGACCAGTCTGGTGGTTGCTGTTGGTCCCCCTCATTTCAGCAGCTTTAAAAAAGGAAACCAGGGGGGAAAGATCATATTTTTGATAAGGTTCTGTTATTTGGGTTTGGGATTTTTTTCCACTGGCTTATTGGCTCAAGAAGGCAAAACAAACCAGTCTGGAGAGTGGCAAGGTGACTTATTAAAACCCAAACAAAGTCACAGAACCCCACCAAGGCTAACAGGTCGCCAGTGCAGCTTCCTGTCTGAACGTGACTGTGCTTGTCGGTGGTAGGGCCCCTGGAAAGGATTTTCATTGTTTTCCCTTCTATTTGCTGTCAAGGAAGATGGTGTTCTTGTTTCTCTCCATCTCAGGGTGTGAAGCTCTAGGAATGCTTGGGAGAGCTCTCCCCTCACTGCCAAGGCAGCAGTGGTGGTTCCCATCTCAGCCCAGGGCTGCTGGATGTGCTCAGCTGAGAGGATCAGGGGCTCCTAGGACACCCCACCAGGAGAAAATGCTCCCAAGCAGGGCCAGTAGCCCACTGGGAACAGACAGAGCCAGTTCAGAAATGACTCTGTGCTCTGCCAGAGGAGTTCAGTTGGGATAATTGCACCAGGTCATTAGAGAACAATAGCAGTGGAAAGTACAGATTAAACCAGCACTATTTCTGCTGTGTATGTTATACACAGAAGGGAGATAACAGTGTCACAGGAGCTCTGGTAGAAAATACTTTTCAGATTGGCCGTGGGCAGCAGAATATTTGGACAGAACTGCTCAGAGACCCAGACTGGTTTGAGCCCAACAAGAGGCTGTCTGGAGCTGCTAAGGTAGGTAGGGGCTTCATCCTTTTCTCCCAAGACTGACACTTTACTGTTGCTGTTAATTCCAGGAGGTGAACAACTCAAACTTGAGTTGTTTGAAGCACTCAAGATCTGATTTCTTTTTTGTTTGCTAGACATCCCCTCCCCATCTGCTAGAACAGAGTGAGATGTCTCCAGCTGGTTGTCAAGGTGCTCTCAGTGTTTGCTTTAGTCCCTTGCCATGAGCTCCTCCTCCCCAACACGGTCAGGGACCCACACTGTGGGTGTGAGGGTGTGAGGAAGGGTTCTGGGTCCTGTGTCTCTCATTAGGGAAGAACCTTAACTGTATGGAACAAAGGAGGATCACAGAAAATGGCAGAACCTGCATTAAACATCTTATAGTCCTCCTGCAAGGAAATCTGGATTTATCTCAAGTTAAAGCATAGCTCAGCCATTAAATTACACACCAGAAACAGAGTCAAAGGCCTGGAGAACATCTTTACATGTGCTCTGGTTGGAGGGACATGGCCCTGGTGCTCAGGCACGTAGGGTGACACCTGTGTTTCACCTCTACCAGCTCATCCTTGTGCAAGACACATGCACCTACAATGGTGAAAAGTACTTGGATTGTCCTTAGTCTCCATTTCCAGGCCTGTCTGCTGCTCCTGGCTTCTCCCCATACCCCAGCTGCAGCAGCTTAGAGGAGAACACATCTCTGCTTGCCCAGTGTGCTGCCTCCAGGAAAGCTCATGCCTGCTTCTTGGGCCTCCTGCAACACCCAGATGCCCAGCCACCATCTTCCTGCAATGCCTCTTTAGCCTTGGCTGCTGCCCAGGACTTCCTGAGCCCGTGGTGGCATCTCCTGGGGCCACTGCTGGCAGACCACAGTGCTCAGGTTGCCTCTTGCCATCGGATTTCCTGGGCACACCTGTGCAGGGGATGAGTGTCAGTTCATTCTCAGAGATGTAAAGAAAGCCCTGTGCATGTCCTGCCCAGCTGGGAGGTGTCTCAGGGCTCTGTCTGTTGCCTCAGATGCTGAGCTGCTCATCAGGTACCACACGAGGTACAGTGCAAGGGAGACAGGGATGAGATTTACTGCAGGATGTGTCCCTTCAGGCCACTCCAACGGGTACAGAAGCTCCCAGGGCATTACAGTGGGGGGAAATCTGTACTCCTGAGGGCTGGATAAATGATTTCTGCTTTAGCTCAGCTCAGGAGTCTTTTGCTCAGAGCAAAAGAAGTTGTTGTGTCCCATACAAGCAGGCTTTGACCAATCTCTTATCTCAAGGCAAAGCAGGAGTCAGCTGTAGAGGGAAGATCTGGTGATCTGGAATTCAGTATGGCATGGACCACTGAGGCCTGGCTAGCCAGGCAGAAGCAGCACAGGGAAAACCAGCCCCAGGCCCAATTAAATGGAGTGACAGTGTGACAGCAGAGAGGACACAAACTCTTCCCCGCTGACTCCTTGGTCCATGTGGCCCTGAGATTTTTTAGCTACATTCAGTTAGCCTATGAGCACAAAAATTATGTCATGGTAAAGGAATTGCTAGCCCAGAACTGCTGCCTCATGTGAAGTTATTTAAGCGTATCTTATGATATATTTTTATGCGCTGGTAATTATCATCCATACTCAGATTGCCCTACTTATGCTTTCCTCTTGTGTCCTTACTTGTTCATGCAGGAGTGTTTTCCCCGGGGGGTGTCATCAAATACATTATAAAAGTAGAAAACACTGAATTGTGTTGTAGAGAACATTTTGCCTTTTTTTTTCTTTTTTTAATAACTCGCTTGTGTGCAATTAGCGTGAAGTACTTTATAATCAGAGGTTTCCTTCTGGAAGAGATCAAGTGGATTTGAACAGTCCCACTGTCCCAGGCAGAAGTTCCACCAGGGGAGATCACACCAAACAGCCCCATCCTGCACAAACTTGGCATGTGCCTGGCTCTGGAAAGTGCTCCCTGAACTGGGGAGACGATGCAGGTGTCAGAAGAGATGCTCCCATTGAGAATGGGGCCAGAAAGAAGCAGAAGACACCATGGGGGAGGAGATGGTCTGCTCTGGGGACTGCAGGTCCCTTAGGACCCAGGAGAGGCTGTTCTCTGTCTGGCAGCCCCACGATGGATTTGAACAGAGAGATGTAGTTTGTACAGAGATGCTGTTATTCTGTAGGTGTCAGGATGCAGGTCTGGAAGCCTCCGCCACCAGCTTGGCTGGAGAGGGTAATGGAGCACGTGGGGATTGTGCAGAGGCCAGTCCTGAGGCAAACAACACAGCTGGGAGCTGTCCCAAGGAGTGGCAGAGTGGACAATCTCATTTTGTTGCACTTCTGAGCTGACGATGCTGTGAACACATTATATCTCTGTCATCCAGCTGTGAGTCCAATCCAATGTCTTTGTGGCATTCTCTCTGTTCCTGGCCTCAGCATCCCTGTCCCCATGTCTGCAGGTCTGTTTCCTGGGAGAGAGACTTTTCACAAGGGCTTGGAGGGACAGGACAAGGGGGAATGGCTTGGCAATGACAGAGGGCTGGTTTGGCTTAGAGACTGGGAAGAAATTCTTCCCTGTGAGGGTGGGGAGGCCCTGGCACAGGGTGCCCAGAGAAGCTGTGGCTGCCCCATCCTTGGAAGTGTCCAAGGCCAGGTTGGACGGGGCTTGGAGCATCCTGGGACAGTGGAAGGTGTTCCTGCCCATGGCAGGGGGAGGGACTGGATGAGTTTTAAGGTCTCCTCCAATTCAAACCATTCTGGGAATCTGTAACCTCCCAGCTGGCTGCAGTGGGTACACCAGCAGCTGAGAGGCTGATAAATTGTTCTGTAGGGTTGGGCACAAGTCCCTCTTTCAGTGGCTCTGTTGACTTTGGAGTGTTCTGTGGGTGGTGGGTGTGAGAAGAAAGTCACCTAGAAATTTGTCCTAGAGGAAACTGTTGATGAGCACTGGGGCCAGTGGAGCCTGCCTTGCTTCAGGAAGGTCTCATCTGGGATCAGCACTGCAACTGGTCCTCAAGAAAGTTTCCCCATCAGGTACAGAGTTGATATTGGCTTTACTGGCCAGTGATGTCATGGTGAACAGCTGCAGCACCTTCTCTCTCTCTGCTCTCCCCCGCTCCTCTCCAGAATGCTCTCTCTAAGCTCCTTCTGTGTTACTGAGTAATTCCATGGACTGGGTGCAGGTTTTTGGCTGAACTGGGGTCGGGAACCTGGAGATGAGAATGGATGAGGGTGTGTCACTTCTGGGGAAAGCTCATCACTGACAGCAGACCCTGCTGGTTTGGCACACGCAGCCTTTGCCTTCACACCCTGCAGTAAATACCATGCCACTGGATGAGTTGGAAAATCTCCTCTGATTGTTTTTTCTTAGTCCAGTTCAGGTGTTAACTATGAGCCTATTGCAAAGCCCCAGAAATGAGAGGAGGATGCTCACCACTGGCTCTCCTGTAATGGTTTTTTTACTCATAAAAAGTGTCTGACCCACTCTGGGAGTTCTCACCTGTGGAAGGTACAGAGGGAAGAGAACAGCACTTCCTTGGCTTCCAGCTTAGGAGGAACAAGCTGGCAGGAAGGCACTTGCCCAGGTTTCTGACTGGGTGGGATCATGCAAGATGTCCCAACCCCTCTGGGCTGGTGACGTACCAGATCCCCACCCCACAGCACAGGGACCATGTGGGACTGGGAAGAGCTGCAGAGGGTGGTGCAACCACAGGCTGCTCCTCTGCATGGGACTGGCTTGTTAGACACCCCTGTGGGTGACCTCTGAAGGGGAAGGCACGAGTGGAAAAGACAGGAGAGGTGCCAGAAGAAATTCTGGAGTAAATTGGCTGGCACAGAGGGAAGATCATGATGTGTAGAAAGGGATGTGACTGCACTTTTTTCGGGTTTCTGGACAGTAAATGGAGTGAACTGAAGGGGGCAAGCTTAGAGCTTGACTGCACAGTGTGAAGAGAAATCAAAGTCCTCGGAGGAGAAGGGGCCTGGGTAAGAGCCTTCTAGGAGGAGGGGGAGAAACTTTCCACGCTGAGTTGTGTACTGGATGAGAGCCAAGGTTTTGAGGAGATGTTTAACTTGTTTCCCATTTGATAATTCAAAATATTTTTTTCCAAATTTAAAATTTTAGATTGTTCCCATTTAAATATCCAAGCTGTGGATAATCTCTTTCCTTAGTTTTTGCAAGGCCTGTGTTATTTTCATCAAATCTCCTTTTCAGGCCATCACCTGGAAACTTTGCTTCCCAAATCCCTTGCTGGAGATTCCCAATCAAGTCTAGAACACCTCCAAAGAGTCTAAATGTGTAACCATGGTTTTCCTCAGAGCAAACCCACACCTTGGGACTCTGGGACCTCAGCTAAGGTGCTGAGGGTGGATTTTGGGCCCACGTTTAGAATGCTGTTGCACCAAGCAGAGCTGAGATCTGATGCAGAACTGACTCATTCCCTGTCTGGGCCATGGCATGAACCTCGAGGTTACAGTGCCAGGAGATGTCATCCTGCCATGCTCACTGCAGGAACACAACCTCATCCCTACAGCTGCTGACCTGAAGGAAAAGGATTTGCTGGTGCCTCCAGTTAGCACTGAAAAGGCTTTTTAAGGCACCTGTTAAAGAGGGTCTCTAATGCTGTATGAATTCCTTTAGTTCATAAATCTCTCCCAGAAGAACACATTAAAAAAAGGGAAAAACTACAAACAAGTACAAGTGCTGAGGCGAGAGCTGTAAAACAGGGAGAAGTCTAAGCTAAAGGGCATGTTCTCTCCTCACCAGAACAGAATTTTGTGCCACCAACCTCTAAAAGTCCAGTACAAGACTCCCAAACTTCTGCAGGAGCATCTTAATGGATAAGTACACAGGAATGCATTGATGGATGTACTTTTATTGGATGATTGGGAAAATACAGTCCTAAGCCATTTGAGGGCTAGGAAGGGATCTTGCTTCTATGGTCTGTGTGTGAGTAACTGGGATGGAAGAAGTGGGACAAAATCCAGTGGGAACCTGGCAGAGGAAAGAGAGGTCTCGGCGTGTCACTGACCAATGGATGCATCACTGTGCTAATGGTTGTGTCTAATGTCTCTGCACACCTGGACCATGTTCAGCAGTGTATTTGGAGAGCAGAAAATGTATCCTGGCAACTTGCTTTATTTAGCTGCAGTGTGCAAACGTGAGGCTGTTCCTGCCTTTCACTCCTCATATGTCAGTGTGACTTTGAAGTGACAGATCTCTCCAAGATAAGGAAGTGTCAGCATGCCACGAGCAGCAGCCCAGAGCTCAGATGAAGCTGTGGGTGGTGATTTTTCTCAGCATGGATTTATCTCACTGCAGAGAAACATTTCTTACCCTGTTCCACACATGCTTTTGAAACAAGAAGCTGAGCACGATGTTATGGGAAATCCCCTCACAGACCTCTCCTATGCAGGTAATATTCTCTTCTCCTTTGTTTTTAAATCTCCTATGCCAGAGGTTTTTTCTGCCTTCCAGTGTCTCCTAACAGTGCTGCTCGCAGTTATGAACACTCAGCTTTGCTACTCCAAGGTTACAAATTCCGTCCTTGGGGCGTCCTTGCTAACGGAGACAAAGAGGTTTTTAACCTCGCTGCTTTGGCCAGAGGTGGCCAAGAGCCAGAGCTCCCCGAGGTGCAGCTTTTGGGAGGCTTCTCCTCCCGGGGCAGGCGCTGATGTTCTCCCATCCCTTGGACTCTGCCGGCGTGCGTGGGAGCCCGGGGCGCGCTCGGCTGGCAGGGCAGGCTGGACGGGACATGCGCTCCCAGGCACAAGCTCCTGCTTGCTTCCAGGCACGGGAATGTTGCTCTTCGTGGAAATGGCCCTTCTTTGATTTCCTAGCCCTCCCCTGCCGCTGTCACGCTGGCTGCCAGCCCCTCCCGGCCCGGGCAGCCTGGCACCGCGGCAGCGGGGCTGGCACTGCCTGTGCCAAGTGCTTTTGTCTCCATGGCTTGGGGAGGTGGGGTGATTTGTGCTCTCGGTCACTGACAGGTCTCAGCTGACAGCTCCCTCCTCCTTTTGTAAAAAAAAAAATTGCTTGCAGAGCAGCTAGTTGAGACATGACAAAGTTTTGAAAGAGGGAATTTCGTTTCCCATACGGTTTCATGGGAAAGGTCACTGTTCCACCCCCAGTGCCACTCTGGGTGAGCTAAACACACACAGCTGTGCTCGCTGCACGGGGAGGGACCCTGGCACAGGGCTGGGGATGCGAGGCTGGGGACACGGGACAGGGGCTGCAGGGCAGGGATGGGGATGGGCTGCCACCAGGGGCTGGGGAGGGCAGCTGGGCTGATGCTTCTGCATGTCAGGGTGGGCCTTGTATGGCAGCCCTGGGCAGGACTCCAGCACACAGCAGCCCTGTATGGCACTGTGCACCTCTGGAAAGGCTCTGGACTAAATGGCACCAGACCCATGTGGTGCCATGGCTGTGTGCAATGAAGAATTTGCCAGTACAGTATCTGAGTACCAACAAAGAGCCTTGAAGCTTCCCTCAGCTGGCTCAGCATCTCCATAAAAGTACAGCTGTTTTGGATGGTTGGAACCAAAAAGGGGGAAATGGTCTCTGATGGCGTTTGTCCCCTGTACCTGGCTTGTTTCTAGAGTCTGTACCTGAGCAGAAGTCTGTCAGTGTAAATCACAAAGTGCCTTCAGCTTGCACTTGTAAACGGTTCCACCTGTGGGGCAGCTGGTCCTGCTCTGCCCCACTGTGACTCACAGGGAGCAGATCCTTGCCTTTCATGGCTGGACTGGCTCCCAGAGATCAACTGGACATCGATAGCTGTTAGTCACAATGAGTGAGTGGTGATTGCAGCCCTGGGCTCAGTGGCCAGGCTGGAGAATTCCCCTTCTCCAGCAGAGGTGGTCCCAGCAGGTATCCATGCCACATTCCTGGATGCCACAAGGCAGCAGAGAGGCTTTGAGCTGAGGTGTTTTCTGGCCAGAAGGCCGTTGCTTGAAATCCCGCTGGAGCAGGGAGTTTGGACCTGATGTCCCACTGTGGTCCCCTGCAACCTTCCCCACTGTGTGATGGCACAATCTGTGATGGTGTCACTCTTGGCTCTGGGGAAGGCCTGCTTGCTTTGCTACCCTGCTTGGAGGAGGAGGGCTTTTTCTGTAGTTGTTGCCTCCATGGCAAACCTGCAGTGGCCACAGTGTTCTGCGCTGGTTTTGAACTTGCTGCCTTTTCTGGTGGTGGTACCCAGAAAACCACATTAACGCCAAAATGTGTCTGTCTGCCAAGCCCCATCCTCTAATACTCTGCTACAAGCCCTTGGTCTCTGGGATGGTGTGGTCTGGGGCCTCTGGTCCCTCCATGTTCATTGTGCTCAGAAGTTTTTAGATTCTCCATTTGGCTGGAACATGGGGGATAACATCACAGACTCTGCTTGCAGTTTTGGTTCAGATGGTTTTCAGATGCTGGTGTGCTCACCACTGCCAGCTGCCTCTTGCTTCCAGTTGCTTTAGTTGCCTAAAAAGGCAGCAGAAAATCCTTTGTGCTTTCCCAATGGCACATTTTCCAGGTAAGGGGTGACCAGAGGGCTATTAGCCTTCTGTCAGTGGAAGCAAAGGGGCCTGCTCCAATAGGAAGCAGATGTTCTGGGAAGTCCCATTGATTCAAAGAAGGCTGATCTGAGACCCAGTCCCTGATGTGTTTGTGCATGTGTGTCCCCTTTGCATGGTTCACTCTGTTGTCAAGGGGCAGGAGCTGAGATGAGCACCAAGGCTTCAACACATTGAGAGGTGGTCGAGTTCCACAGCTGAACGTGACAAAGGGAAATCTCTTTGTGTGCCTTGAGGATGCACAGTCAAGTGAAAACAGCTCAGACTCGCTGGCTGATCACAACCCAGGTGACCCAAGGTGATTTCTGCCTTTTGGTGTGGAGCAGCTCAGCTTTCCTTCTGGGTAGGTTCTTGTAAGGAGGTGAAATGGGAACCAAGTGTGGCTTGGCCCCTCCAGCAGGACTGGAGCAAAGGGATCACAGTGCCTGGAGAGTCGGCGAGTGCAAAGGGGCTGTGGGTGAATCAGAGAGCTCTGCCCCGGATGTCAGGATTAGAAGTGACTTTTATGCAAAGGAAGGGATGACTCAGATATATTTGAATGATCAGTTAAAAATTGTTTTTTTCTTCCTTATCAAGTACTGGTGTTAAAAAATGCTGTCACTCCTTTGTGAGCTGTACAAGTATGCAACCCATACTGTTTTTTGTCCTTCTCACTGGAAAAAACCTCTCAGTTTACATGTTCTTAGTAGCCAGGGTTGTTACAATTCAAAAGAATCCAGGTCTGAGACTGACATTGGCTTCCTCCAGGAGAAAAGGGCTTTGTTATGACTTTTGAGCCAGAGCGGGGCAACTGTGGTGTCCTGGTTTGGAGAGACAACTCCCAGTGTGGAGAAGCTGCCCAGCAGCTCTTCTGGGCATCCTGGACTGTGAAACTGCTCTTGTCATTGTTAAGCCTGGACAAATGAGATCAAAACTTGGGTATGTGACTCCATGCATGCTTCTTTCTCACTGAAACTTAGCACTGTTGAGTAAAGCAAATACCCTCAGAAAGGGTGTCTGCTTTGGACAGTGGGAGATAGAACCACAGAGTCATGGAGCCATATNGAAAGGGTGTCTGCTTTGGACAGTGGAAGAGAGATAGAACCACAGAATCATGGGGCCATACAATCACAGACTGGTTGGGTTGGGAGGGACCTTAAAGCTCATCTCTTTCCAATCCCCCTGCCATGGGCAGGGAAACCTTCCACTAGTCCCAACTGGCCCTGAAAATTTCCAGGGATGGAGCAGCCACAGCTTTTCTGGCCAACCTGTGCCAGAGCCTCTGCACCCTCACAAGGAACAATTTCTTCTCGATATTTAATCCAGATGTCCTTGTTCATCCAGCTGGAATGATCCAGGTGAGCTCTGCAGTGCTGGGCTGTGCTGAGGGGAGCTGGGGGAGCGGTGCCCACTGGACTGGAGCAGGGCTTGGTGCTCTGAGCTGCTTGTCCCTGGTCACCCCTGCCCACAGAAACCCGGGAGGAGAGGCAATGGTCCATCGTCCACTGCCAGCCAAGTGGGAGCAGGATGGGAGGTGGTTGAGCAGAGCTGTGGGTATTGTCACTCAGGTGTAACGTTGCAGGAATTGTGTGGGCATCCTCACATCCCGCTGGGCATGTTTAGGCAGATGGAAAATTCAACCAAAGACAAATGAAATTTCAAAAGAACATGTAAATTACAGCACGAGCCTCATAAAATGAGCTCAGCAGCTCAACTCGTCAGAAATGTCCTGAGCCCAGCTGCACATGGCTGGTTATGTTTGGGTTTTGTGTTTGGGAGCATTGCAGAAGACATTGTCTTGGAGGAGCCAGTGATTCTGAGCGTGCCATGTATGCTCTGCTGCGCCTCGTCCTTAGGCTCAGGAAACCTGTATGTTATTAACATAATCTGTAACTTATCATTCCTTTGGACAGGAAAACTGCATGTGGACCAAGGGGTGAATGCAGTGATCCTGATCGGGAGCCACTGTGCGTGGAGAGTCAGTGATCTGTGACAGAGTGACCCGTGCTGGGCTGTGTGGGGTGCCCAGCATGTCCTGCAGCCTGTCCTGCAGCCCCAGGCTGGGCTGTGTGGGGTGGCCAGCATGGGCCTGGGCTGGGCTGTGTGGAGTGGCCAGCATGGCTCTGGACTGGGCTGTGTGGGGTGGCCAGCATGGCTCTGGACTGGGCTGTGTGGGATGGCCAGCATGGCTCTGGACTGGACTGTGTGGGGTGGCCAGCCTGAACTGGGCTGTGTGGGCTGGCCAGCATGGGCCTGGCCTGGGGTGTGTGGGGTGGCCAGCATGGCTCTGGACTGGGCTGTGTGGAGTGGCCAGCATGGGCCTGAACTGGGCTGTGGGGTGGCAAGCATGGCTCTGGCCTGGACTGTGTGGGGTGGCCAGCATGTNTGGCCAGCATGGCTCTGGCCTGGGCTGTGTGGAGTGGCCAGCATGGCTCAGGGCTGGGCTGTGTGGGGTGGCCAGCGTGTCCTGCAGCCTGTCCTGCAGCCCCAGGCTGGGCTGTGCCACACAGATCCCGTGGCTGCAGGACAGGCACAGGCAGCTCCTGTGCCCGTGGGCAGCTCCCATGGGGAACCTGTGATCACACTGCCTGTGTGGCAGTGAACATCCCTTCTGTTTGGCAATACTTGTGAATGGTTTTCTTGTAAGAAAATGTAGCTGAGACGACCAAAAAGGAGATTTCGTCCAGGGACAGGATATATGCAGCCTTGTAGGAACATCCATCTGGGCTCTGTTGGATGGTGCAGAAATACAGAGCTCCCAACATCTGAAGGGATGTCAGATTTACTCACTATCAATATTTCTCTTTTATTCTATCTTATTAAAGCAGCTGTTTAATTAAGCAATTTACTGTCGGACTTTTCTTATTGAGCTTAAGACAGAGCCCTGCATCAACTCTCCACCTCTCACCTCACCTGGTGCAGAACAGGTTTTATAAGCCCCAAACATACCTTTGCTCTCAAGCCTAGAGGGTCAGCATACACTGAGGGCTTGTGGTCAGCTCTGGCTCTGCAAATGTACGTGTTTCAGAGGATTTGGCCATGCAAATGGTGGAAAGGAAAATGAGACAAGTTTGAGTGAACTTGGGCCTGGCTTTGTACTTTGCATTAAGTGAAGGTCATCTGGCTGGAGAAGACAAAGGACCAGGAGGGTTTGGCAGCCCAGGTGAGAGAGGACAGCTGAGAAGGGAAAAGGAATGCTCTTCTGGTTTTCTGCTGAACTGAGTGAGAGTTTCCAAACCCAATGGGAGAACAAATGGGACTCTTGCTAGCTGTAGGAAGTCCTCCCTGGCACAAGGAAGGCCCTCAGAAAGGGGCTGTTCTCAGGATCTGTTCAGTGCTTGTAACCCCTGTTCCTGTCTGGGCCATGCAGCCTGCCCACCCTTGTGTCCGTGCAAATCCCTTGGGCCACTTGTGGTATTCAGCAATTCCTCTGCCTCTTCAGCTGTGCCCTGCTTCAGTGAGCTGGGTTTCACTCTCAGTTACTGAATCAGCTGAGAGCTTGTAACCAGCAGAGAGATGGAGTGAGGGCTCTGGGGGAGCTCTGGTCACCAACCTGCCTGCAGCCACTCCTTGCTCTGTGTCACCCACACACTCCATCCCCTCTGTGTGCCAGGGGAAGTGACACAAGTGCAGAGAAGCAACTTAAAGCAACTCTTAGACAACCAACCAACCTCCACGTGCTCCAGACTTGTGATGGTCACACCTGCAGCTTGCAACCTGAATAAGAGTTTGGAACAGGCACCCAGGGCCTTCCAGGCTCTAGAGAAATCAGCCTGCAGAACCACTGGAGCCAGCATTGCCAACTCAGCCCATACTTAGCTGGGGAAACATGAACTTCTGCTAGAGAAAGGCTTTGGTCATACCCCAGCTGCCTGGGTAATGTGCTTTTGGCATTGAGCTGGGGCTGAAAACGTCCTGGGGCTCCTGGTGTGAGCATCCATCCAGTGCTGCTATTGCTTGTTAATTAGAGTTTGAGTGGCTGGCTGCTCTCAGAGTGACTCTCCTGTTCATCAGTAATTCCTTCCCTGTGGTGACTGGGCTTCTTTTTGGTGTTTGTGGGCTGCCCTATGGAGAGAAGGTGCTGGCAGCACCATAAGTCAAGCATGAGATGATTTGCAAAAAGTTCCATGTTGGATCTGTAGCTGATGAGGATTGAAAACGGGTTGTTGTTCTGTCCTGTGCTAAACTTAGTCTCTCAGCCAGACTTTCTCATTCTCCCTTTGGCTGCCCTTGGACTCCGTCTGCCTTCACCACCCAGTGCCCTGTGTGCTCTCAGTGTGGGATGTGGACACACTCCCAGCAGGTCTGCAGAGCCCCTGCACTGCCAGGGCAGCACACCCTGCTCCCCTTCCTGCCCTCCAGAGCACAGGCTGAGCCCTTCACAGAACCCCAGAGTGGTTTGGGTGGCAATGGACTTAAGTGCTCATCTCATTCCCCCCCCCTGCCATGGACACCTTCCAGTATCCCAGGCTGCTCCAAGCCCTGTCCAACCTTGCCTGGAGCACTTCCAGGGATGGGGCAGCCACAGCTTCTCTGGGCAGCCTGTGCCAGAGCCTCCCCACCCTCACAGGGAAGAATTTCCAATCTAAAAGTCCTTCTTTTACCTGCCTTATCTGTGTGTGCTGTAAACACACTGGATCTGCACAGCCCCACTTGAAATCAGAGCTCCCCTGGAGCTCCTAGATATTCCCAGAATAAACCTGTACCCTGGTAACAGTACAGTTCTCCCCAGAAATTAATGCTGTTTCTCCAAGTTCTTTCCAGCTGGTGTATCTCCAGCCCCAGTGATTGACTGATTTAAAGCTTTTTCTTAAGTCCAGGTTCTGGAGTCATCTTGTGCTGTAGTCAGAAGGAAGTCCAGGAGAGTCCATCAATTTGGGGTGTGTGCAGCTTTTAAAATATAATTTCATTTAAATTTGGGGTGTGTGCAGCTCTGAAACCTACACAGGTGAGGAACAGTGTGTGAATAGACCTAGGGCAGATAAAAGGGTTTTTGACTATTGTGCTCTTGGTGGATGCAGCTCTCAAAATCTTGCCTCCTCTGCTATGTCCTCTTCCAGAATATATTATTAACATTACCCCTTGCAACTGGTTTACCCATTGTCATAACACAGGGTTTGATAAGGGGGAACTTTGCAATGACTTGTAGGATCTGAGATTCATTAGAAAGTCTCACTTTTTCGGGCAATGAAGTAACTTTGATAGTAAAGTGCTTCAGAGGAGACAAAATCCTTAAGAGTTCTGAGCACCATAGATTGCTTCATTCCCAGGGTTTTCAGAGAGCTGCAAACCCTGCAGGACAAAGGAAGGAACTGGCAAATTCCCAGTGCCACTCAAAAATCAGCTGTTCAAACATTCCTTCTGCCCTTTTCCTGCCAGTGCTGAGCAATCCAGGGGCTCTGCAGCCCTTGGCTTCACAGAGGGTGGGGACAGGGTGGCAGAAAGGCTCTCCCTTTTCACTTGGGACTTATGTAATAAACTGAAGTGGGTTTCCCACCCTTTGCCCAAGTCATTGACGTACTCAGAGAACAAGTGTGCGAGTTCATAACCTCTAGGAAGATGCTTTGGAAGACTTCACTCTCCTGTGGGGTTGGCCTGCATTGGGGAGCAATTAGATGTACTCTTTATTGGGCTTTATTTCATAACCTCCCCTGATGACTGGTTCCTCAGTTCTTGTTCTTTTTGCATCCTCCAGCTGCTGTTGCAGCAAAGAATTGTGGTGTGACTGGCAAGTAGCACTTTTTCTCATGGTTTTTCCCTGCTCCTGGGGTTGATGAGTTTGTGGAAAGATTGAGCTTAGATCCTCATCCCCAGTGAATTTCCAGAATGCTGGTTGAAAGGTGAAACCAAGTTGCATGAATTTTCCTGGCAGAAACCTGGGTAGAGTTTGTTCCTAACCTTGGTCAGAGCTGATCTTCGGCTTTGTAGGCTCAAAGCAGGAATTCAGCTTTCCAAAAGTGTTTATAAAGTACAAAGTGAGTCCCACTGGGCTTTGCCCTGCACCAGCCTTCCAGAATTACCTCTGCCTCCTCATAGGGATTAATGGAGATGATTCAGTGATACTGTCACTAATGGTTCCAGCAGGACAATCTGGCTTAGCACCATCTGTGAAGAGGCAAAGATGTAAGTTTCTGAATGCTTTTGCTAAAAGACAAATAAATCAGCCTCTTGAAGCCATCAGATGCACTTGCTGTCTTGGTTTTGTAATGCTCTGTGCTTCTTTCTGTCCCCTGTTTGTTGTCACCAAGAGTCTAACTCAGCCTTTCGGCTTGGAAGACTGTCTTGTTCTCTTTCCTGGTGACTAAACACAGAATGTTTGTTGTCAATATTTTAAAATATTTATCTACGTAAATTGAAGTGGCCTGGCTGCTGAAGGCTGGGAATGCTGGTTACAGCTACTGTAGCTCAACACCTTTGAAAACTGGGTTGTGTTGACATGTGTTGAAGTGACATTGGCTTTGGGTGCTCGGTCTGATGGAGACCAAAACCCAAGATGCTTGACCACTGCCAGGTTGTTTGGGAAGATCTGGCAGGAGTGGGAGGAGAGTGCAGGCCCTGTGGCTCTCCTCTCCCTGAGACTCTGCTGTGCACTGCAGCACTGGGGACAGGAGGCAATGTTTACCCATGTTTATATCTGCAGAACCCATACAATTTTACGTAAGAATAAAATAAATATTGTTTGTTTGAACAACGCAGAATGTCTGTTATTCCTGGAATTTGGGGGTGGGGAGGGTGGGCAGTGAAAAGTGCTGTGGTCAGTTTAAGTGGCTGGAGCTGTGTCTGGTCTATTTGTTGTTGGATTGAATCACTCTGTGCATATCTGGACACATTTTGGGATTATTTGTTTACCTGAGCGAATTCCTGTAATTTGATTGTACTTTCTGATAGGGGCAGGTTTGTAGGTCTTCATCCTATCAGATCCTGTGGAGTGTTTTAGTGCTGGGCTGCTCATCTCAGCCTTATCTCAGCCTCTGGCCAGATGAAAGCCTCAAGAAAGCAGCTGATCAGTTCATCCTTTGAGATCCATTTGCCACTGCTCCCCTTTGTGTGAGGGGGAATTTCCAATACATTTTCCTCATAAAAGAAGATGAGGGAGATATAAACCAGCAATGATCAAAATCTTCCCCATAAAATGAAACAACAAGGAAAGCCAAATTGGCTGGGAGAAAATATGAAGTAGCTGGGCTGTGCAAGAGTCAAGACACGAGCAATTTTCACTGTGCCACTTAATATGCCATTTTCTTAAGTCCAGGTTTTCTTACAGAGAGTCTTTTGGGATTCACACTGTTCATTGGAAATTGCTTTGGGTTTCTGGCCGTTACTGGTTTTGCAAAAGTTTCTAAGGTAATATATAATAACAGAGGTATTGAAAAGTGACTAGTGAGGTTTGGGTTGTCTTTCTCCTGCTTCAAGAGGAATCCAGTTTCCATATGTTGGTGGGGCTGGAGCAGATCTCCTCCCAGAGCAGAGTGGTAGGATGATGCATCTCTTTGGGAAGCCCAGCTCCAAGACAGAATGTATCCAAGGATGTCACTTGGACAAACACCTCTGCCTCTCATCCTGAAACTGGCAGAAGTGCTTGGGATGAGAAAACATCCCTCACCCGTCTGGTGGACGATCTCTGCCAACGCATCCTCTGCAGTGGATCTCATCCCACAGGGAGAACAGCTGCTCAGCAAGAGGCTGAGGGATGCACAGGACGGACAGATGAGAGGATGCCTCTGCACACCCAGGGCAGCAGCACTCTGGGCTCACCTGCAGCTCCAAAGGCAGAGAGGCAGAGGAAGGTGATGGCTCTGCTCTGGTTGTGAGCTCACTGCAGGGGAAGGGAAGCAGCAGTGCTTAGACAGGCAAGAGTGTCTGCTCTCCATGGGACCATTGGGGAGCCCTGCAGGGCTGGGGGCCAGAGACAAGTGCTTTACACAGCACATAGATCTGCAGGGTTCCTGTTGTGTGGGTAGCTCTGAGGAGCAATCAGGAGGCAGTATTTGGTCATCAACACTGTGTTTGGTCTCCATGGGTTCCTGTGCTGATCAGGGTTTAGTGCCCCGTGGGGTAAACGCATCATTTCATGCTGCTGAAAGACCTTCTGCCACCACAAATGGCTCCCCAGCCCAAACTCTTCTCCTTGCCCTTCTGCTGCAGCAGCACCATGGAAATGACAGCTATTTTCAGGATTACAGAGAGGAAGCCAGTGCTCAGGGCTGCCCATGGAGTACCTGTGCATCCCAGTATTCATCTCTTCCCAAGACAATGCTGTCATACTCTGCCACAGCTGCAAGCAATGGCAGAGAAGGGCTAGGTGCATTTGTGGAGGAGTGGGGTAAGAATTAGAACTGCTTCAGTCAAGAGAGCAGAGCAGAAGGCAGAACTTTAACTGACAGGCCTACTGAAAAGAGATGTGAGCCCAGTCTTTCAATTCAGGCATGGCTGTGTGGGGAATTCAGATATGTGGAGGAGCAAAAGAGCTCTAAACCCAAGAGATGAGAGCCACTGCAGAGATGCCAACAAAGATCCAAGCCTTGTCTTGGTGTAAACTTGAGTGAATGCTAATTGGGTTAGGGAGTAAATTTGATTTAGAGGCTGGGATAGTGGGATGGAAAGGGGCCCACTTGTCTCAGGAAAGACAGTTTTTATGCAGACACCAGCTTCTTACTTCAGCGCCCTCCCACACACGTAAGGACGGGGTGTCCTGCAGAGCTTGGTGCAGCAGCAGGATGGGAGGGTGCTGGCCAGGAGGGCACTCAGGCATAGGAAATGCCCATTTTGCCTCAGGGAAGGGGCTGTTTACAAGCTGCCGCCGGTGCTGGTGGATTGTTTCTTTAGGTCATGGCATGCCAAGTATTGTTTAGTTTAATAGCCCTGTTAATAGGATTATATTTGCCTGCACTATTACGTGAAGGAAAATGATTCCTGCTTTGAAAGGAAAAGACACTTCAGTAGCGATGTTGCAAGACACACATCTGTCGTCAGATGCTGCTACTGAGCTCAGATGTCTCTGGGCTACAGCCGAGGCTCCCTCCCATGCTGCAGTGCCTGGGCTGGGGTGGGACACACAGGCACAGCACAGAGCAGCCCGCAGGGAGCTCTGCACGCAGGGCTGCTGTGAGCAGTGCTGGAGGTCTGTGCTCCCTGTGGAGATGTCCTGGAGCAGGGGATGCCAGCTGGAACGAGGCTGCAGGCAGTGGG
Source organism: Illadopsis cleaveri (assembly GCA_013399915.1). Lineage (NCBI taxonomy): Eukaryota > Metazoa > Chordata > Aves > Passeriformes > Timaliidae > Illadopsis > Illadopsis cleaveri. Next base: position 288,544 of record VXBB01015723.1, on the reverse strand, counting down.
GACCACAGCTGGGGTGGCACTGGTTGCCCAGGTAAAGCTAAGCCACTCCACACTGGTGACTCTGTGGTTCAGGCAGTCTGCCAGAGCTCCTCCAGGGCACCAATTTACTGGTTGTTCTGGGATGGTCCACGGAGCACAGCTGGGACCTTGGTGCAGTGCACAGCTCTCTAGCCTGTCTCGTGTTCTCTGCCCATGTCTGCCAAGAACATCTCTGCTCATTTAAACTCTTGGCTCCATGTTTCTTCTACTTTACTCCTGCCACCACCCAGGCAGGGTCAGGCAGCTGCTGGCAAGTGAGAACTGTGACAACTTGACATACGGGGTAGAAAGTGCAGTGAGCAGAATAGGAGCCCGGGAGAAGTGGTTTTCCTTTGTGGAGCTCTAGAAATGTTTTCCCAGTAGACTCCTGAGCAGCTCTGCTGCTCATTGATGAATTCTGGCTTTCTGGGCTATCTGCAACAGGAATCAAACATGGACAATTCCCCAGCAAGCAGCTAGAGGAACAATGCACTCTGGGATTTAGTCACTGATTTATGTCTAACCTTTGGAGCCGGGGAATGTACGCAAGTCATTACCAGGTCTTCAGCAGAGGTGAGCCACTGATAAACGTGTCTTCTCAGCATGAGGTTGACCTGTTACTGCCTTTGTCCAGGAAGGCAAGAATGCCAGCTAGGAGGTACAAAAAACGCCCCCCAACCAACAAATCCCACTGTATGTTGCACTGTCCAGCCTTACTCCATAAAAAGGAGCTAACAAGCAGCACCCTGGGGGCTGCAGCTGGTGTTTCTAGATGGGTGAGGGTCTATCAGTTCCCAGAGAAGGGTAGGGCATGCAATTAAAGAGTGAAAGAAGTATCCATGCCCCCTTTTTCAAAGGGCTTTTCTTCCTAGGAGTTGGAGAAGGGCAACAGGCAGAGATACTTTTAAACCCATGCCCTTTTTCCTTCACAGTTACCCTGAACAGCCTCAGATGGGACCTTCACTGGGGCAAGAGGTCACACACAGCAGTGCTGGAAGGGCACCAGTTGCCTGGGTGTGGGCCCTCAGAACTGGCTTCCACTTTTGAAAATACTGAAACTGGGCTGTGGCAAATTCAGATCTGTGCAATGCATAAATCTTCCATCTAGGCTAATGTGTGTGATTTTAATCTCTTCCCCACTGTCTTTCACCCAATACCCGACTTTTTTCCCAGCCCAAAAGTCCCTGTTGTTCCTTCTGTCCCTTCCAGTTATTCTGCTTGAGCCAGGAATCATAAGTGTTTGTGTTCCTTGTGCCTTTCAAGGAATTCTCCTGTCCTTCACCTGCTGAACTTTGTGTGGGAGAATGTCATCTTTGTGCTTTTTCTCCTGATGTTGCCTTGTTTCTCCTTCCCTGGACTGTGAAATGGATTGCTCTGATAAGAAGCTGGGCAAGCACTTCCTGCAGTATGTCACAAGCAGAGAACCCTGCCTCTAACCCCCCTTGTGTCACTGAAGAGACACAAGAGACCATGGCTGGGAACTTCACTGTGCCATCCAAGCAGGCTGTGTCCTCACCCCTCCCTACACAAAGGGACAGGTGTGTCTGGAGGATGATGTCACTCTGGAGTGGGTTCACCTGCCCTTTGGTGTGTCCAGCAGGGACTCTGCATCCCCTTGGCTGCCTGGGATGACTGGGAGCTCGTGTCTCCTGAGGACACCCACCATCCTTTGACTTCCCTACTGGTTCCCAGCTGCCAGGCTGTGTCTGATGGCTTTATTTGGCATTGGCTGCTGTGACTCCAGGTGGAGAGTGACTGCTCCACAAGACCCGTGAGAAGAATTCAGTCAGGAGGTCCAAGATGTGGCAGGTGTTGTGAGGGGGCTCTGAGGTCTGTGCTCAGTGGCCTGGCCACTCTGACCCAGATGCTGGGACAAGGACATGAGAGGCAGAAGGGCTGGTGACCAGAGGGAGATGGATTGGAGGAACACCAAAGGGCTGGGAGGTGCAGGGAGCAGTGAATGGTCTGTCTGGCTCCATCTCTCTGCCCTGTTCCATTTGACTGAAAGAGCCAAGAGGGACAGAGACTGCTCTGAGCTGTCACCCCATGACAGATGTCCTGTCACCCTGTGCCTCTGAGCTGTGGGAATCTCGCTCATGGAGTGAGACACTGAGGGGACACATGGGAGTCTGTGCTTCTCTGTGCTACGTGTGATGTCTCAGCAGGATGGGCCCTTGAGTTATTTACATTGCCAGCTTGGTCATCTGCACTGAATTTGCCTTTAAAACTGCCAGTGTACCTTTGGGGAGCTCAGAGGACAGGGCTGGGTGGTGGGATCACTCCAAGTTTTATGTCTTAGCCAAGAAGAGAAGCAAAACATCTTGGTCATGCTCTAAACAGAGGCAGATGGGACAGGCATCTCCACTGCTCATGGACCAAATTGTTCAGGGCACAATGATGGCCAGAGAAGGTCGTCACTTGTTATGGCACAAGAGGCAGAAAAACCACTGCACTGTGTTAGACCAAAGAATTGCAGACAGAGTCCTAAAACAGAGACTCTGACTGGGAGTAGTGGAAAGGGCAAAGCTAAGAATTTTCTCCCCACAAATGGGGAAATGTATGGGATCAAATCTGTTGTTTTGCCAGAAATTCTGCCATTTGTGCTTGTGTGCTTCATGGAGGAAAGTACTAATATCTGTGTACACTCACATGAGTTAATGGAAATACCTGACATGAAGCAGAGCCTGTTTCATCAGGATAGTGGGTATTTAACACCACAGAAAGGTGCAAACACTGCCCTGTACCCTCTGAATCCCTAGTGTGCCAGTCCATTTCATCACTAGTCCTTTTGCAGCATTTTTCTGCTACATGAGCACTTGAACCATGTATTTTGTGCGTCATGGGCTTTCACTTGAGACTCTGGTCCTCTTCCTAGGGTTCCCTCCAGCTTCCTCCAGTTTTATTTATGCAGGAGGTGTCCTGCAAAGGGCTGCATGATGAAGCTTCCCTTGGGGCTGGCTGAGGCCACTGGAGACGGGACAGAAACTTCAACCAGCTTATTTTTCGTCAGCGCTATCAAAGCCAGCTTGTCAGCAAGGGCTGAACAAGGTTGGCCAGGCTTTTTGGTGCCTCCTACAATTTCAAGCTTTGCCTTTGCCAGGTTTGTAGGCCGTCATTAACGGGGCTGTGTGGTGGTTAGGGAACTGCTGGGACTTGCGACCTTGCCTTGCCCAGCGCACGGGCGTCTGGAGCAGGAGGGATGCCAAAGCGCTCCATTATCTAATGCCAGTTTATATCTATATAAAAATGATAGCTGCAGGGAGCCAGCACCAGTCTCCTGGTGTGTTGTATTCCTCTAGGGGGAATGGGTTTGCCCAGAACCCCTATGGCAGAGAGCCATGTGGTCCCTTCCCCTCAGGGTCCTTCCCCCCTAAACCTGCATTGGCTGAGAGCCAATCTTATCTATCCCAGAGGGTCCATATAACCCCTGGGAACTTCCTGCCTCTTCCTCTTTGCCACTGCACCGGCCCTCTTTACCACTACCTCTCTTACCATCCTGCCCTGGCCACTCGCCCTGCTCTCCTGCTTTGCCTGTCACCCCACAAGGAGGCCAATAAAACCATCTCTGCGAATCACCATCTGTGGTAAGAGCCTGTTCTAATACCCTTTTCCTGTCACCTAGGATTTAGCCTTTCCCCCCAAGATCCCAAGATCTCTCTAATACCTGAGCTAGCCCTGGGGGGTCTTTGGGGGGAGGTTATTTCACTGGTGGGAGTGCAAAGCAGGCTCTTTATTGTGTGTGCTCAGGTTTCTCTCTCTCCAGCAGTGCCCTCACCTGTGCTGGTCAGGCCCGAGCCCACAGCCACGTGTGCGTGAGCGCGGCCATCACATCTGGGCCTGCCGTGTGGACAGAGCGAGGATCATAACGCATGACCTGCGTCAGAGCCTGACCTTTCCTCCTGTAAACTATCCAGCAGATGTTTATAAATGTGTTTGTAATCTTGAGCTGGTAAGATCAGCTAAGTAAAATGTTGCAAACAGGAAGGGATATCTAGTCCTTCAGTGGATTTGTTTGCACTGCATAATTTGTCCAGGTGAATGGTCTCCTGGCCTGAGAACCCCAAGATACATCTGCCTTCAGATGAGTCCTAAGAAGTTAATTGACACAGCATTCCAGAAGAAAGCTCCTTTCTTTTTGTGGTTTGCTATGAGGAGAATTTTTCTCAGCTTTAATATCTGCAGGGGGTAGTTACAAAAGCAGCTGTTCTGTCATTAAAGGAGGATGAAGGAGTCCTGTCTGACTGAGCAGCATATTCCTTCTCCTCCATTAACTCTCTGCTGAGATCTACAGCTGAGATGACCAAATGGTCTCAGAGTGGGGTGTTTTGGGGTATACTCTCCTCTTCCCTTTTTGTAAAGTCTTATCAACCCTTGGCTTCCAATGAAGAAGACAGAATACTAAAAGAAGAGACTGCTTTATGAAATGTCTAGACTTAATGAAAGCAGAGAGCATCAGGCCTCTCATGGGAGAACCCCCTTCAGAAATATCTAGAGAAAGATGGTTGGAATTAAGGTTTATGGGGACATTTAAATTCTCTTGTGGAATGCCACGCCAGAGATAAACCCATGTGAAGCTAAATAACACATTTGGTCTATTACAGTGATCAACAGTTGTAACAGTTCTTATTGCTCTGAGTCTGTGGCCCAAGTCAAACCAGCCAAAAGCTGTACTGCAAATTCAAAATGGAAATTAAGCCTGACATAAGCTTCCTCTGGATATCACCATTAGTCAGGCTGCCAATAGCATCCAGCTTTGCAGTAAACTCCAATGTATTCTTGCAGGCCTTTGGGGATCTCACGGTATCCTTTGAGGGATGAGGTATTTTTGGGATCTGCTGGCACAAAGTGCTGCTGCTCAGCAGTGCTGCTTCTAGTCCCATCCAGAAAACAGCTGCTGGGTCTGGGCTCTCCCCATGGTACTGACACAAAGCAAGGCTCTGGATTTTTAAGAAGTCATATGGTGGCTGCCCTGGTGTCCCTCTAATTGCTCTTGTCTGCAGAGAGGGAAATTCCCTGAAATACCATTTCTCAGGCCAGGGATATGTGACATGTGCCTCAGGCAAAGCTCCCTCCAGCCCCGTCGCTGACTCACACCAGACTGGCCTGGCCTTCCAGGGCCATCTTCCACCTCCAGCACAGCCCTAGAGGAGTCCCCATCCCAGGGACCCTTGTGGTGGGTCCAGAACTTCCCCAGCCTGCCCCAAATGCCATGCCCCCACTCAGCAGTGGCTCATGTCAGCTGTGCCACCTTGAATCGTCTGGCCAGCAGGATGTCCAGCCAAGTTTGTGGCCCATTAGACTTTCTGTGGCTCAGAAGGTCCAGACTGGGGAGGTGTGGTGCTGACCCTGGTCACTGCAAGGTAAGGGAGATATCAAACCCTTGGAGAGTGTCCAAAGGAAGGCAGTGAAGATGGCAAAGGGTTTGGAGCTGTTTGGGAGGCGGCTGAGGAGGGCACTTGATCTGTTCAGCCTGGAAAAGAGGAGGGTGAGGGGACACCTCCTTGCAGCCTACAATTTCATTGTGAGGAGAAGAGGAGAGACACTGACCTCTTTTCTCTGGTGACCAGTGACAGGACCCGAGGCTGGAGCTGTGTCAGGAGAGTTTTATGTTGGATATCAGGGAAAGGTTCTTCCCCAGAGGGTGGCTGGGCACTGAACAGGCTGCCCAGGGAATGGTCACGGCCCCAAACCTGCCAGACAGCACTCTCAGGCACAGGGTGGGATTGTTGAGGAGTCCTGTGTGGGGCCAGGAGTTGGATTTTTTGATCCTTGTATGTCCCTTCCAGCCCTGGATGTTCCATGGGTGTGTGGATATTCCATGGATGGATGAATGCCCATGGATATTCCGTGGGTTCTGTGTACCCACACCGTGGCGGGGGCACCCATGGCGCAGGCTCCTTCTCTCTGGAGGGGGCTGCTCTGAGTCCAGACCCATGGCATGCCTGTGGCAGGAAGCTGAGCCCGAAGCACAGGCTTCAGCTGGTGTGTAATTGCTCAGACAGCTGAGCCTGGCACCCGGCGGAGATCCGGGATGAGCACAGAGCCTGCCTGTCTCCTTGCGGGATGGGCTGAGCCCCGCGGCACAGGGTGAGGTGTGTGACCCCCCAGGGCACCCAGCCTGGGACAGCTCCCTGCCCTCTGCTCCGCTCCCGGGGTCCCCATAGCCCCCCGAGCCTGGGGGTGGGCACAGGGCAGCGACAGGAGCAAAGGCACCTTCCCTGACCTGAGCCAGCCTGCAGACAGAGCCCGGTCTGCTCCTGGCCAGAAAGGAGGGAGCAGTTGAGAAAATGAATACAGTATTTGCAAGGACTTCAGGAATTGTTCCCTTGTTAATAGAACTGCAATTTGTGGAAATATGATGGAGGGTGAAGGTCTGCAAATACTTAGAGGAATAATGAGCATTGTAAGCAATAAGCACCACAGGGGAGTATGAGAAATAGATTGTACCAGACAGGCCATTTCTGCATAATTACACAATTAGTGGACTGGGGAAGACAGTGGATAACCCTTCGCAGTGTGCTGTGGTGCGGCGCAGACCGTGCTGGAGACTGGAGCACCAATTAGCCGGGATAGCTCACAGAACGTGGAGAGGCTGGATGGAGGGAGGAGCAGCCGCGCCGAGCGCTCGTCTGGAGCGGGAGAGAGGGGAGAGCTGCCCGGCGGAATGGGCACTCCCCCTGCTCTGTGTCGCGGTGGTGATAGAGGGGGACAGGCGTGGAAAACCCTCACGCTGGGCTCTCCAAAGGCGCGGTGCAAATGAGGGGAGAGAGCAGGGAATAAATGTCGGCAAGGGAGGGTTTTGACAGTGAGCAGAAAAGGATGATTTTGGTAATAGTCTGCGAGAAACACAGCTCATACCTTTGGGCAACAACAATTACAGGCAGAATTATGTAATGAGAAGGCGCTGTTTGGGAAGCAGTATAATTTGGAGAGAGCCCTGGCTGCCTGAGCAGATCACAAGAGCTCGGTGGTGCTGAGCTCTCCACTCCAGGCACCCCTGGGCAGAGGTGGCAGTCGGTGGCATGTCCCTGGGCCAGCTGTGGCCTCAGCTGTGCCACAGTGAACAAGGCAGAGGTGAACTGGCAGCGACCCAAAAAGACAATGGTCTAGGGTGGGAGGCCTTCCTTCAGCCTGGAGGAGCCAAATACAGGGAGTGGCTGTGAGAAGAGGGAGGGAGTCGAGGTCTGGAGACCCCTGTCCTCACACCTGCACAAGAGGCAGCATGTTGGGGAGGACAAAAATAATAACGCAGATTTGCTGCTGCTTCTTCCCTGCTGCAAAGTCAAAATCATTCCCCCGGGCTCTTCCTTCTCTGGATTAGAGGAGTTATGCAAAGAGAGTGCTCTCCGCATTGCCCTGATCCAAAGGCAGCCCGGAGCAAGGCACAGATTTGTCCCCCGCCCCCCTCCTGGTGGGGCAGAGGGCTGCCTGGAATCCGTGCGGGCCGATCTCACCTGCCTGAGTAGCTGGTGCTGTCAGTTCAGGCTTTTTCATACTGAATTATTTCTGGGAATCGCCAGGGACTCCCCTCTCCACCTCCTTCCCCACACATCCTGGAGGAATCCCCTTCTGCAGCTTGTTTTCTGTGCTGACATCACCTGACTGCCCTGGTTCCTACCCAGGGAGAGAATGTCGCAGTTCTCACGGCTGCCTGAGCTCCCCCTTTCCCTTCTGCCGTGGGTAGAGACAACAGCAGATGCTTTTCCCTGCCCAGAGCTCTCCCTGCAGGATGAGGAGCAGGGCTGGCAGCTGTGGCAGCGCTCTCTTGCTGTCCCCTGGCCACCCAAAGCCCGGAGTGTCACAGACAGCCGGGGTGTCAGTGCCAGCAGAGCCTGCCCAGGGGGAACACAGCTCTCAGTGCTGGGTGGGAGCACCAGCACCTCCCCTGAGCAGGGCCTTGGGTGTCTCACGGTCTGGCCCTGGAAAGGATGAAGTTAATTTTCTTCACAGTGCCTCACAACTGACATGTTTCAGCATTTTGATCAAAACAACACTGATAACACACTAAGAGTCTAACTTTTGTTGGAGTAGATTTGGGACCGTGCAATAGGTTGGGAGGGGCACAGGCAGGCAGGTGACCTGACCACAGAGATACTCCACACCATTCACATCATGCTTGGCAGCGAATGGGTTAATCATCTGCTTGGGAGCTGGCTGGGCATCGTGTACTCATGGAAGGGGATGAGTGATTGCCTTTGCATCACTTTTTTGTTTTGTTTTCTTCTCTTTTACTCATCCCTCACTTATAAAGCAGTTGTTATTATTGTTATTTTTGTCCTGACCCCCAATTTTCTTGCTTTTATTCTTCCTTTTCTCTTACATGAGGGATTGCCTTTGCATCACTTTTCTGTTTTGTTTTCTTCTCTTTTACTCATCCCTCACTTATAAAGCAGTTGTTATTATTGTTATTTTTGTCCTGACCCCCAATTTTCTTGCTTTTATTCTTCCTTTTCTCTTACCTCATCCCACTGGAGGTGGGGAGGAGTGAGCCAGCATCTCTGTGATGCTTAACTGCCCACTGGGGTTAACCCACAGCATCTCCTCCATGGATTCAAATGCAGCACATCCAATTACCCTGTGCTTCAGGCACATTTTCATCAGGCAAATACAACACAGAACAACACGTGCCCTGCATAATGTACTTGTCCATCTGATCGTGCTCTCCACCCACAACATTGCAGTGAGTGATGCTGTATCTGCTTTTCTTGGTCTTTTAAGGTCCTAGAAGAGGTTTCTGGGAAAGAACCTTCATTGGGGTGGAGATACAATCTCTAATTGGTTTTGGAAGCATTTCTCTAAGGCAGAGCTCAGGTGTTCTGATCGCTATCCTTGCAGAGGCTGGTGTGTCACTGGTAGGACCTTGCAGCTGCATTCTCTGGGGCTGGCACAGAAGCAGAAGCCAGCTGGACCCATGATGAGAGTGAGCCCTTCCTTTATGGACACTCATGAGCTCTTACACATCTGGGATCCCCTACATGCAGCCTCTTGCCCAAGTTCACATCTCTGGGAACTCTGAGAGCAGCTTCTGATCATTTTTGCTCTGTGCGGTCTCAGTTCCTCCTGTCCAACCTTTATCCTGTCCAAGTTCTTTTCTGAATGGGGGAGCTAACACAAAAGATGTGCTTTTCCTGTCCTTGGCTGTGTGGCTGTGCTTTGGGATGCATTTTGTCTTGCAGACATCCCGTGGGTCTGGGCAGCAGCCTGGGGGTGTAGGTGTGAGGAACTGATGGATGTGTGGGACAGGAGGGGTGATGCTGGCTCAGAGTGCTTGTAGGGAAGCAGAACCTCCTACAGAGCTCTCCAGGCTGTGCACGGGGCTGGCACAGTGCTCAGCCAAGAATCACTCTTGGATCCACTCAGATAAGCAGCTGAGGTGTCAGAGTGCCCCTCGCACAGGCTCTGCCTCGACTTCCACTCCTCCAGCTCCAGACTGACCCTGTGAGCAGGCAAAGGGCTGAGCTGGAGAGGCTTCATGCTATCCCTTAAATATAAACATTCCTAAAAGCAACTTTCCCATTTCTTTGTGGGAGGCTATAACCTGCTGGGGCCTTCAGCACTTTAGCAGAGTTGCCGCTGGAGAAAAAGAGACCATAAGAATTCATGGAATTTTCCACAAAACTTCCTAGCCTTTTCTGGCCAGACCTAGTTGAGAGGCTTAGGATGGAGGCGTGAATGGAGGATGCCCTGTTCATTGATTTAATGTGGAAATTGCTGTTGTTTGCAGGGGCAGGAGGGGGAAATAAAGAGGAATTGTTGAAGGAAATGGCAGATGTCTCTTGCTGGGATGATAAACATTCAGGAAGATTTCAGAGGTGCTGAGGGCTGGGGTGGAGGGTCAGCAAGGAGCTGAATTCTGCTTTTAAGGTATCTGGGCTGGCTTACGGACACAGACACAGTAACTTAACTGGAGCTGTCCCAGAGTGATGAGTGAGTTTGTGCCACTTCACAGCAGGGCTGTTCTGAGCAGCCTCAGAAGCTCAGTTTGTGAGATGGAAAGGGCAGATGAGTGATTTAAAGCCCATCAGCTGAGCCTGCTCACACACAAGCCCTCGGTGCTGCCCTTCCAAAGCAAGGATGGAGCCTGAGCCCAAGCTCAGCATGGACAATGTGCCACGGCTGTGATGGGCCAGGAGCACCCAGGGTCACAAGGAGTGACTGACCTGGCAGCTGCGGGAGGGCACCCCGACATCAAAGGGCACCTGTGTGACAAAAGGGCACCCACAGAGACACCAAAGGGGCACCCAGAGGGACACCAAAAGGGCACCCACTGTGCCCATCTTCCCCAGCAGTGGAGCCTGGTGTAGCTCCACTTCTCACCCACATGGAGAAGCTGCAAACAAGGGCTGGGATTTCTCTGAGCTGGCAGTGACTCCGTTGACATCAGAGTCCAAGGCATGGGCTCACTGAATGTATCAGCAGTGGGTTGAGGACACCTTCAGGAGGTGCTTCCCTGTCTTTCTGCCTGTTTTCAGAATTAAATTTAGCTGGACTTCAATAAAATTTGGTAAAATCTTATTATGTTCACTTTTGTGAGCAAAACCGTGTATGGTTGTAAGACAGCTGCTATGTGATAAATCTTGTCAGGATGAGGATTTCATTCCTTCAGGATGAAAAGGAAAGGGAGATGCCATATGAAATATCCTACTTGGGCTGCCTGTGTCAGGGTTCTATCAAGCATCCACAAGACTTGTCCCCTTTCAGAGCTGCGTGTACACGTGCAGTGGGTGTGAGGCTGGATTTGGGAAAATGCAGATGGGGAGCTGAGAATGGCAAAAATGCCATTTGTGCAATGCAGGGCTATCAGGCAATGCTTGAGTGGAGCTTAGTTGTCCTTATTGGACAGGTGAATAGCTGTACTTGCTGCGTGGTTTTTCTCTTTTCCTTCATGGCAGCAAGGGCTGCACAAAGAAGGATGGTATTTTTAGCTTAGAAATACCTTTGCCAGCTTGTCAGCGCCAGCAGACAAACCTGCTGCACAGCTTGTGTTGGGCTGGTGGTCCAGCAAGTGCCAGTACCTTGTCTTCTGGCAGGAGATGCTTGTCAGGGGATATCCCCCAGGGTCTCAAGGAGTGGCACAGGGGCTTTGCAGTGGGTTTGCTTCAGAGAACTGCAGGTGGGACTCTTAATGTCAGGACACTCAGCTTTGCTGCTTTCATGATGCCACAGCTTTTTTTCCAAGCCTTTTGCTGTCCTTTGTAGGAACAGGTTCACAGAGAAATGGTGTCCAGCAGAGTGCATTGATAAGCCAAAGGGATGCTGACAGGTACAATCCTACTGTGCCTTCCTTTATTCCACATCTCCAGAAATAACGTGCAAGTATTTTCTGGCTGCTGCCAATTTTGGGTTGACTCCACTGTTCCACAGGAGCTGGCAGTTCCAGGACAGTCCATGGAATGTGACACAGAGGTTCCCCAGAAGCTGATGGCCACCTCCTGGTGATGCCAGTGAAGGCAGAGTTAAGCCAACAGTAGAAGATTGTGAGAATGCCACGATTTAAAATGGGTCATTGTGCTCCCAAGACTGCTGCTGTAAATGCAGCTACAGGCGTGTGCGGAGCGTGCGCGCCTGACTTCGCTCCCGAAATTTGGAGCCTGCAGGAGCTGGAACAGGCTTGTTGTCTGGGTTTCAGCTAATATCAAGGAGCAGTGATGGCTCAGAGCTTTTTTATTAATCCCCATCAGGCCGGGAGGTGGTGTATTAATTTCTTTCCAGATGCAAAGCTGGCTGTTTTTCCCTGGAGAGCGCACTGCTGTTCCGCACGGGAGCAGTGCCTTCCATCCTCCCAGAAAAGAAGCCAGAGTGCAGAGCAGCAGCATTGCTCTTCTCCACGGATTCCATTCTCCACTGAGCTGATCTGGGAGCTTGGTTTGAAGAAGCAATTCCACAGCATCTGATGGCAATGGATACCATGTAGGGGATGAGGTAGGGAGGTTCTCTTTTGCCTGATCTCTGTTCTGATTTCCAGGGGGTTATAAAGGATCCCAACTTGTTGGGTTTGCATATAGGCAAATCCTATCGGGGGTAAGGATTCTCTGCCTGGTAAACTCGCCCTGCTGCTCAGAATGCTGGATTTCCTGCAAGAATTATCTGTGCTTAAGGTATGGCTCAGCCTCTTATATAATTACATCCCTCCTCTCCTTCAAGCTTAAAGCTGTACAGGAATTGTAAAGACTGAAAACCCCATGTGTTGCTGGTGGTTTAGGTTATAACTCTCCACGAGGCTGTTCAAAGCCATGAACATTAAAAGCTGTTTTAGAATGAAATATTAAGTGACTTGTGAGAGCACAGCAGTTCAGATATGCACTGACCACCAGATGAGGCACCTGGGACACTGGGCTGGGATCCAGTTGCCATTGGAAGGTTTAATTGTATCAGTGCAGCCACAGGAGGACTGAAGTCCTGTGCTGAATGTAGCCCCTGCGTGTGGGTGTTGGCATTGTTCAGGAGAGAGCCTGCTCCATGGGATCCAGGATACAGCTGGATCTGGAGGGGCAGGTCCCTGCCCTGGGACAGGGGCCAGCCCGTTGGATAAGGCATCAAGATGTACAAGATGTACACCTGCCAAAGTAAAAATTAATCTGCATGCAATATTCCTTACCTGTCACAAGTGAGACTGGGATTGTGCCAAGGTACAAAAATGGCCACACTGGGTGTTGCTGTGGCTGTCTCTTCCCATCACAAACCCCGAGTTGCTCAGGATGGTGGGGCCAAGCCACACACTGCCACTCCTTCTTAGACTTAGATTTTCATTTTCTGATGCTGAAGCTGAGCTGTGCACAGCTTCACCCTGTGAGCACCGTTCAGCAAATGGGAATCTTTAATTACTCATTCATTTGGAAAAAGAGGGGAAGAAGAGGTAGGACATCATCTTAACTGCACTTGTTACCTTTAAAAACCTCTGCTAAACAGAAGGACTTTGGAAAGGTGATCCCAAGAACACACAGACTTTGTGTCTTTAACAGGAATGGAGGCAAATCTGCTGCAGTGGAGGAAGAGCTATAGTTTATCTTAGAAAGGGTAGGGAGGAGCTTAAAAATACAGTCCTCATGTGAAGAAATTTGTGGGAAAAGCTATTTCAGGATGAAAATATAATTGCAAAATAAAAGAAAGGAGGGAGGAAAATGTGTTTTTTATGACACACATCCATTCAGGACACATGTGCTGGCAAGGCAGCTGTCCCTGGGAGTAAAACATCCAAGTCCCTCAAAACTTGTCAGATTTAACACCAAAACCAAGAGTGCTGGGTTTGGGCCTCATTATGCCTGGTAAATGCTGTCTTATGGATTTAGGTGTCTGTGTTAATCCCTCGTGGTTGGCCTGGGGACAGTGCCCATGGTGGGTTTCCCTTCATACAAGATATGAGATGGGAGCTCTAATCACAGGTACAAAACACTCCTGAGGATTTCAAGGAACTCCTTTCCCAAAGCTGATGAAAACTGGGTGAAATTGGTTGGGTGTTAAAACATTCTCAAGAGAATGGGTAGAACTGGGAGCTCTTGGAGCAGAGGCCAAGAAAGCTGAGGTTTCAGAGTCAAGAGTGTGGACAAGATTTAGCCCACAGGTGTCTTATCTTGGTAGCACCGAATGCCACAACTGGAAGCAATAAGAAGATCAACAAATTTAGTAAAGAGAAAAATAGGTAGCAATCCATGTACATCTGGAATTATGATGTGTAGACAACAAGCTTAAAGACATCTGGAGGGAAATTGCCTATCAAGTAGAGCTCAAGTACAAAATTACAGGACTTTACAAACATATTAGCTAAGAGAAATATGGTAATGAGCCAAAGAGTGGAATAACCATGTGGGAATCATCATTCATAATGACCCAGAAGACACTAACTGGTCAGTAACCACTCTTATCTTGCTTTGGAAAAGAAACGATATCATGGGCTACAGCTGTCCTGTGACAAGGAAACATGGAGGCTCTGGAGAAGAGAAGGCTTGAGAGAGACCTTACAGCAGCCTTCAGGTACCTAAAGGTGCTTGCCTACAGGAGAGCTGGAGAGGGACTTTTCACAAGGGCATAGAGTGGGAGGATAAGGGGAATGGCCTTAAGCTGAAACAGGGTAGGTTTAGATTAGATATTAGGAGGAAATCCTTCCCTGTGAGGGTGGGGAGGCCCTGGCACCACGTGCCCAGAGAAGCTGTGGCTGCCCCATCCCTGGAAGTGTCCACGGTCAGTTTCGACAGGGCTTAGAGCAACCTGGTTGAGCAGAAGGTGTCACTGCCCATGGCAGGGGTGGAATGACATGAGCTTAAAGGTCCTTTCCAACCTCAGCCATCCTATGGTTCTAGGTTAAAACAATGTATATTAGGCTCCAACTCCAAATCAGCCAATTTGGGAGTTTTTATGTCGTGGATCAGAGCAGGTTTGCTCAGGTGCTGTCTGGTGTTCACATCTCAGCTTCTCGTTAGGCTGTGCCCCAGTGCTCAGGGTGATGGTGTCCTCTGCTCTAACTGCAAGGGGAGTGTTGGAAGGCCTCCTCTGCCCCTCACATACAGGTGAAGGAGTGTTTGACTAACACGTACCAGGAGGTTAGTGCTGGCAGGAGGTCACTGCTCCATGAGGTGTTTCTGTGAGATCATAGTCGCCAGCAACCTGGAGGTGAAAATGCTCATAAAATCAGCAAGAGAGACAGAGGCTGGTGGGGTTTCAAGGGTCAGTGGGGAGAGAGAAGCTAAGAGGGTGCTCGATGTGGCTTGGCACACTGGCCCCTTGGAAACAAAAAGAAGCTTCACCACAGAGACTGGGGCTGTGAAAAAGCAAAATAATTCCTCTTGGTGACTCTGTCTGGCAGAGCAGGGACTTGATAGGATCTGCAGTAGAAACACGGAGGGACAGATTTTCTCTGTGAAGCCTAGTGCCTGAATGTAGCACTTGGGAGTTAAAAGGCTGGGAATGGGTGGCAGTAGGGATTTTGCCTCTGTATTTTCCTCTGTCCACAAGAGACAATGGAATAGTGCCTGGTTTTTGTGTTCTTAGCTTAAGTAGGATATTGCAAAATGGGATAGCCACAGATATGATCCTGAGCTGGGGAAAATGCCATACAGCAAGGAAAAAAAAACCCAACCAAACAACAACAACAACTTGATCTGTTTAGCTTATCAAAAAAGAATATTGAGGGATAACTTAATTACAGAGTGTAAGTACTTCCATGGGAGAAAATACCAGTTGCTGAAGGGCTTTTTAATCTAGAGGAGAAAACAAGAGTAAGAAACAATGGCTGGACAGTGAAGGCAGATATTTCACTTCAGAGCAGGCAGACATTGTTAACAATGAGGGTGATTAACCACAGGGAGAGGATCCCAAGGGGGCTGATACCTCGTTCATTTCTCGGTGTCCGCACACCAGGCGGGAGCGCGTCTCTGGAGGACACGCTTTGCTCACCAGTGCGGAGCTGGGTTGGATTCATGGATAACTGGATCAAATGTGCTACCCAGTGCCCTACAACCTCTGGTCCCTTTGGGCCTTTGAAGCCCCTAGCTGCTTCTGAGAATGATCTGGCAGTTCTCTGGGGCTTTCCAGCTGGGGATCCTGGTGGACTTTTGAGGAGGTGTCAGCGTGGGCAGCCCTGCAGAAGGGGATGGGGCCAACTCACTCACTCATCACACGTTGGACTGTGGAAAGGGCCTGATTAACCCCCAAGCAGGTGAGATGTGGGCTTAACCAACCACCTAGAGCTCCCAGAGATGGAGGACAGAGACAAGCAGTGCAGGTAAGGGCTCTCCAGCTATTCCTTACTTTTGGAAAGTCTTCCTGGGACAGCAAAGAGCCGGGTGCAAGGGCAGGTGAAGTCACTCTGATTTGTGGTGGGAACAACAATAGGAAGAGAAAGGCCAACTTAACCCCTCTGCAGGATCAAAGCAAAATGAAAATGGTTGGCAAGGCTCTGCCCTTTTCTTTAGACTCTGCTGCCTGTCTCATATCACTGTGCGAACCTCAGCAACTCCCAAAACCCCTCATTTCTGTGATGCTCCAGAAGCTGCTCAGAACTTCCAGTCAGAGACAGAATCAGCAAGTGGAAAACCACCTCCGGACTTCATGTGTCCTAGACACTCCCGGCTGAGCTTCTCCTGTCCCGCAGCCCTGCTTCCCCCACCCTCCCACTGCAACCCAGGGCATCTCTTCAGCCAATTGGGAGCAGTGAGCAAACGGTTAAAGTTTTGCTTCTCCACCCAGTGGTGGGTGTTGTCTGTGTCAGAAACAATATAAGAACAGTCGGAAGTTGCAGCTGGCAAGTAACATTTGGAGTAGCAGTCGTGGGGCATATAGATCTGGTGTGGACTGTCTTTTTCTGAGACTGTAAACACTTGTGCAGAATGTCCGAGAGCAAGAAAAAAGTGAAAGGAAAGAGCAAAAAGAACAAAGAAGGGAAAAAAGGGGAAAGAGAACCTGACCCAGGAAAAGGTACTTCCCATTTTTAACAAATTTTACTTAAAGGAAGAAGAGATAAGCCAGCAGGAAAGTAGTTGTGGGTTGCATGAGGGTGCAAATGCCAGGGACTGTTTGCCAGGCGAGTGTGCAAATCTCTGCATCTCATTCATATTTCATGCTGCTATAGATCTGCTTTTGTTACAGGTCTGATTTCTTCTTCATCTTCTCTCTTTTTTCTTTCCTTCTCTCTTTTTTTTTTTCTTTTTTATTTGTTTGTTTGTGTTTGTTTTTGTTTTTGTTTAAATACCCAAAGCCCCAAGACTTCAGGGCAATATGCTCTTTCATGAACAGCAGTACTCAGCTCCTGTCATGGTGATAGGGGAATTGAGGGGGTTTGTGCTGATTCTCTGGGGGTTCTGCTGTGTGGTGATTTGCTGTTTAGTTGGTTGTTTTCTCGCTTCTTCCTGAGGTAAATATCAAAAGCCATAATTTTGGAGGATCACAGGTACTGTTCCTTGAGACAGACCAACTCTCAGAGATCAGATTTTAGTTATAGCCTCAGTTTTTGAGGTAACTGCATGTTCCTGTAGTGAAAGACACATTGAAAGACAGGCTCTTTGCTGATATGCTGATATTCCTGAAATCAGGCAGTTCTTCAGAGACCTGACTGCTCCTTGCTGACCGAGTAAGGCAATATTTATGATATTGCCAGGATTAAGCGTTTTAAGGGATACAGTTCCATTCCTGAGTACATGGGCAGCGCAAGAACTGTCTTGGAAACATACAGAAGATTTGGTGGTAATGCAGCCCAGTGTAATTCCTTTCTCTCTCATGGTATCAGGGAGGGATTATCCTGGGCTGTTTCTTATCTGTGCTTTATCTGGCAATGCATTTGGAGAGAGCAGTGACTGTGTCAGGCTTTGTGTTTTATCAGTGTTAAAAGGGGCTCCAAGCTGGACCGGGTCCTGTCCCGAGCCCGTCAGTTCAGCTCCTCACTTGCCTGGCTGCAGTTCTGCCCTTGGTCCTGCTGGAGTGACATCAGTGACAGCTCCTGACCTGAGCAGGCTTGCTCTGCCTTTGCACTGGCATCACTGGCGGCAGGATTTGCCCCTTCCCCTTTTCATCCCTTGACCCTGAGCATGGGGGCTCTGCTGTGCCCAGAGCAGGGGCTCCTTCACCAGCTCTGCCCCAAGCTGCTGGGGTGGCAGTGAGTGCTGCTGCTGTGGCAGGCTGGTGACATTGGAACAGAGCTGATGTTGCTGTGGGATCTGGCAGGAGGCTTTTGGGAAAGCTTCAAGACAGGGAGCTTGGAATCACCAGGCAGTAGCAACAGCTGCTTGAAAATGATGGGGTCTGCCCTGGGGGCTCAGGAGGGTGTAGGGGCTGGGGGCTCTCTCAAGCCATCACCAGCATCACCCCTGCTCCTGTGCAGAGGGCACAGAGCAGTGCCTGCATCGTGGGCATCTCCTCTGCTGGGAGCAGGAGGGGCTGGTGCACTGGGAGGCACTGCTTAGGCACAGCGGGGACATGAGGCACACTGGGACTGCCCAAGGAGCAGCCACCTGCTCTGAGAAGGGCCAGCTGTGAGCTGAGGCTCAGTTTTGTAGGGCCACATCAAAGCCCTGCAGTAGTTCACTGCCCTGGAGAGAAAATGGAAAGACCCTTTACCTGTTGTTACTCCCACTGACATCCCAACTTCTCCTGGGATGCACCATCAGGCTGTTTTATCACATATAAATCCAACAGCTGGCACCTTGGCCGGAGTGCAAACCGCTTTTCTCCCTACTAATGGATCCAGAGTAGAATTGGGGATTACTGTATTGATCATTGGAGGTGACTGCATTGATCATTGGGGGTGACTGCATTGATCATTGGGGGTGACTGCATTGATCAGATGGTGGAGTCGCCATCCCTGGAGATGTTCAAGAAATTACTGGATGTGGCACTCAGTGCTCTGGTCTGATTCTAAAGGTGGTGATTGGTCAAAGGTTGGACTTGTTGATCTTAGAGGTCTTTTCCACCCTAAATGATGCTATGAGTCTATGATTCTATCATCTTGTTTGTATCTCTCTTTCAGAGAACTGAAAGGTTCTGTATTTGGCTCCTTTTATTTGCACTCCATGATAATTGGATAGTTTAGATCCAGGTTGCTCCTTTGCCCTGTATTGCTACAGAGATTGCCCTCTCTTTGCTCTGTGGGTTCATTAGAAGAGGACACTTGGTAGTCTGTGGTGTCCCTGAATCCAGCCTCCCTTTGGGTTGGGCTGGTTGGGTCCAATGGAACCTGAGAACACCTTTTCACATCATGGGTCACCTTTGCTATGTGATCTAAGGGACACCATAGCAGTAGCTCCCCAAAAGAACCTTTAGAAGTGCGGAATTCCTCCTCCAACCACTTCTGAGTGGATGCCCCAGTCCAGGCACACAGACCCTCACTCTGGGCAGCAGGTTATCCTGTGGGCCATTTCTTCAGCTTGAGGCTGGACCTCAGACTGCTCTCCAGCAGGCTGATGCAAAAACCCAGCCCTGGCACACACCAGGCCACTGGCTGGGCACTGTCAGGGGCATTTGTGCTCTGTTTTCCCAGGCTGTAGAATTTCCCTGCAAATGGGATGTGCAATGTACTACTAGTATAGTATATATATTATATGTATACTAGGCCCCCTGAAACCAGGAGGCAGAAGAGGAATCTACAAAAATCTCATGCAATCTCTACAGAGACCTGGACAGGAACACTCATTTGATTGTCTGTACAGGGAAAAGTAAGGGAATGATGGCAGTGTGCAAAGCCTCCATCCTTCACACTGCATCCCTGAGCAGCCTCTGCTGAGGGCCAAACTTTGATCCCTGTGACGTTCTGACAGTCTTGATCTACCTGTGTGCTCTTAGGTGTGTGCATGGAGAATTACACTCAGACACCCCTTGGGGTGTGCTCTGTAGAGCCCCAGGACACCTCTGGCATGGCCAAGACTCACCTGAATTCCAGAGGTGATGTCCCAGCCCTGCCAGCTGCTCTGGGGGAATTGCCCCAGGTAAAGCTCTTCACTGCCAGTGAGCCAGAGCAGCAGCAGAACCTCTTCAAGGGAGAGAGGGTGAAACAGGTGTAGTTTTAGGAAAGAGCATCCATGTGCCACGGGGTGTGCTACATTTCCC
Source organism: Illadopsis cleaveri (assembly GCA_013399915.1). Taxonomy (NCBI): domain Eukaryota; kingdom Metazoa; phylum Chordata; class Aves; order Passeriformes; family Timaliidae; genus Illadopsis; species Illadopsis cleaveri. The sequence goes on along the minus strand of VXBB01015723.1, from coordinate 268,996 downwards.
CTGAGGTCTCTAAAACTCAGGGGAGGAGGAGAGGATTTGTCTTCCACTGCGGCTTTTAACACAATTGTTTTGGCTTCTGTGAATGTGTAAAAGAGGATTGCTGATCTCATGTGAAGTGCTAGCTTTGTTCTGAGGACAAGGACTGTCTTTAACCTAAACTCACATTTTCGTGCCTCTAGCGATGCAGCTGCCCTAAAGTGAGAGCCTTGGCTACAGCTTTAGCCAGTGGAAGAGCCTGTGAAGGCCTCCAGAGGGAGATGGTGTCCACCTATGAACACAAACCATCAGGATCCCTCTTTTACACGTTTGTGACATGCACTGAAAAATGCTGTGTCCCACCCAGCACACGTGGAAGGCACACCCTGCAGGGACTATGTGAGCTGCAGGATGCAGGAACAGACCCACAAATTAATGTGAAATGCTCCCACAAAGTTCAGGTCTGGGGGAGAACTTCCTCTCTGCAAGAGAAGATGTATTTTATCGTGTACTGTGCTTGGCATGGGGCAATCAAAGTCATGACATTGAGACAAGACTGTGAGTGTAAAAGCATCTGTCCTGGCACATCCTGGAAGATTTGGGGTAGACTTTGGAGAAGTGGGACAAACGGACCAAGACCAATGCCCACGTTCACAGCAGAGCTGAGCAGAGGCAGAGCTGTGGCAGGGGACTGGGATGAGAAGCAAAAAGGGCTGGAGGAAGCCTTGCCAGGGAGATAGGCAAGGAGCAAGTTGAAAGGGGTCTGCATTTCATCTGTAGTTTCATGAGGTCACTTGGGGAGAAAAGACCAGAGAAATGTAAAGCATTTTGTTGGTTAAATTCCCCAGCAATTCCAGGCATTCCCTCTTATTTTTATTTGGTGTTGAGGAAAACATTGCGTGTGCTTCATCTTTTTGTTGTTTGTCAGTGCTAATAAGCTGGCAGCACAGGCACTGTGCTTTCTCTTGAACTGCCCATGGCAATTGCTAATGCTGGAAAACTACCCAGAGAGCAGGTGAAGAGTCTCTGCACAGAGTATCTCATGTTTCAGTAGGAACTGGCTTGACCTCAGTTCCCAGATGAGTCAGGAACTGGAAGAAAGGTTGTGCAGAAGGGTATTGCAATTGAAACTCCCAAAGCTTGAAGGGGAAAGGTGCCTCTGGGCATGAGCCAGCAGTGGGACTGTAGCACAGGCAGGTGCACATTGCCCAGGTCTGTGAGCCTGGGGTGGTTTAGAGTTTGCCATGTTACCACAGAGTCTGGGGAGAGCTGTGGAAGCCCCTGGCAGATGCTGAGTGCAGGCTGTGTGGTGGGAGCTGACACCTCAGAGATACTCAACAGCAGCACAACCACAACAGCTCCTTCACTGCCAGCCAAGGCACCTCTGTGTGGGCTGTGTCCACACTGCAGGGTGAACATGCTCCTGATTTGTTCTCAGCTTTCTGCTCACAGGAAAGACTCCAGTTCTAAGGAGCTCCTAGAAATATTAGCCAGAAAGGTTTGTTTACAAGAAGAATAACCCACAGCAGATATCCTACAGTAGCAGCTCTGTTTTCTATAAACACCCAGGCACACAAGGTACCAGATGTCAGCTGTGCTCCAGGATCTGTCCAATGCATGTTTCCACTGGCTCAGTCCATGGATCGGGGCACACATGGGGACAGTTACCACGCACTGGGGAACGTGCAGAGACTTGCTCAGCTTTGGGAATGCAGGGGGGTCTGAGTCACAAGCTCCAGTGATTCATGCTGGGGTAAAGGAAGAGGTAAATCCCAGCTCGTTTCTGGTCTTCCATGGAACCCTGCTGAAGGAGGGGTTGAACAGAAGGTGCAGCTCTGTTCCTCCACTGTCCATGGCTCAGAGTCCCAGGTGTTAATACAAACAGGAATTAGGGGAGAGGGACCAAGCAGGGTTGAGGAATAACCCATCTCTCCACTCAGGCAGACTGCAGGGCTAGGAACGCCTGGCAGGGCAGGATGCAGCAGAACAGTACATTAGTAAGTAATCCTACTATGGATCCAAAAGCTGGTGAGTCAGAGCCCTGGGCATTCCATCTCCAATCCCTTTTTGGAGGTGTAAGCAACCTGGGAAAGGCAGTCTCTGGAAAGAGGAGGAACATCTGGTGAGGGGCTGAGCACAGCCTGGCTGCTGACCTTGGAGGTCATGTGCTCAGCTCATTCTCCTGCCTCATTAATGTGATGGGCTCCAGCTGCCACCTGGCTGAAGGAAAGCTGTGCTGCCATGGGCAGCCTGGCTCTGACATCCTTCCTCCTGCCTCTGGGCTGCCAGAGTCCTGCTCTGAGAGCTGCCCTGAGCCCCAGGCTTGGCTCAGGGCTGAGCTCCAATGGAACTGCAGCCGAAAACTGCTCAGGGAAGGTGGAATAAGACATGGGCAGGTGATCCTGTGGCATAACTCCTGAGGCAGTGAGATGGGGGGAGATGAGCCTCCTGTTCCTCTGACCCCCTGTCATTTTCCCTCAGATTTCAATGAATGCTTTCAGGGGAGATGTTCAGCATGGGCACTGTGGGACCCTGTGCCTTTTCCAGTGCCTGGGAGTTCTGTTACAGCTCCTGGAATATCCATAGGTGGAGCTTTGGATAACATACCCTCCTGCTTGGGTGTGCTTGTTTCCTTCTGGCAGCAAAGCTCCATGAAAAAACAGGGTGTCTCTTGAAGACAACTTGAAGATATCAAGTTCAAGAGGAGCTCGAGAGATGCAACTCATGCCTAGGATCCTAAATCCAGGCTGTTTCCTTTTGCTGAGGAGTCACAGGATGGTGAAATCCCAGTCTGTGCTGGGTGTCTGTGCTGGAAAGTGTTGAGAGCAGAGGTTGTGAGATTTCCTTTGGGAAAGCTGCACCTGTGTCCCTGAGGATGAGGCTGGAGGCCATGGAAAGCTGGGGAGGAACCTCCCCGCACTCCTGGCTCACCCTGGGTGCTGTGTGGAGCTCCTTGCCCTGGCTCCTGGCAGCTTGTGCTGTCCTGGGGCTGGCCAGGGACATGCTGGCAGGGAAGGCATTTTGGGAGGGCAAAGGCACTTTGTCTCCTGCTCAGACATGCATCACCTGCTGTGCTGACCTCCTGTCTGGGGCAGGACAACAAAGTCACATGGCTGGGGAAGGGCACTCTGCCCAAGGGGGAAGCTCTCACTGGACCCACAGGGGACTGACTGGGGCAAAACTGTTCCCTCCACATCCCATGGCAGTGTCCAGAGCAGGGAGGGATGTGTGTGGCCTCCAAGCTGAGTGCTGGTCCTGGCTCTGGTGCTGTGCCCAGACTACAAATGGTGTTTGAGCCGATGTGACCTGGGATGGTCTCCTGTCCAACAAGGGCAGCGCGCCGTTGATGCATTTTTGAGATGTTTCAAATTGTAACAACAAATACAAGAGATAATGGTAAAAATTAAACATTTTAGGTAATTAATAACTCTGGCAATTAGGCTTGGCAGACTCAGTCATCAGTTCTTATAATGGATTTTAGTTCAGGCATGTCTGGAAGGCCAGAGCTCCTCAATACAAGAGAGAGGAGCTTTGCAGAGGAGATCAATAATCCTCACAAGGCTGTCTCTGTGCAGGAATGGTGTGATCAAACTCCTCAGGAGTCTGGTGGGCCTGGAGCTCTTCTTCAATGTGCTTCATCTCTACTATCCCCTTAGGTTTTTGACTACAAATAGAAGTCAGAGCCCAGTTTTTCTAGCTAAACCTTCATCCATGGTGAGTATGAGGAAGAGAAGGGAACCACATGTACTCTCCAAGTCTGATACTTGGTGGCTGGCAGATCAGAAAAAGAAGGACAGCCACAAATGTGTGACATCGACAGAAAAAGTGTTCTTTAGGCAAGCTGTGAAACTTTAATTTACTTTAAGACTACACTAAAGTCAGGTGCTTTAGTGTTTAGTTGGTTTATTTTTTAAAAAAGACACCCTCAAAATTTGAACCAGATCTCCTACATCATTGACCAATGTTTGGAAGCCCTTCAGAGAAACTTTTTGGTGTCAGAATTTGCACATTTGCTTAATTTGAGGGTAAAATCAGATTGAAATTCATCCAGCAGGTTCTCAGCAGATGTTTCTCTGACCTATCTCCTCTGGCTTTGTTGGTGGATGTGTGATATGTACCAGCTGAGCATCCAACCCTCTGGCTTTCAACAGCTTTTGATTTGAAGGCTGAGTGTTTATCCCCCTCCAAAACTCTGTGTGTGTGCATGTGTACATATGTTTATGCTCACATGAGTTTTTTTTCTTCCACTTTGAAGTCCATAGGGCTTTGCAAGAATTCCTTGGTTCCTGATGTGCTCCAGCCCTCTGAGGGTGTGGAGATGCAATTTTGGCTAGCACACTACTCTGTCAGAGCCCGTACCGACCCTGATGCTCCCTCTATGTCTCTAGTACATCTCTTCCTCCAGTCAAACCACTGACAAAACTCCCATGCTCAGCATCTCCATCTCTGGTTCAAAGCACACCAAAAGAGTTCTTTGTGTCCCAGCTCCTTCCCACCCCTGGGCTTGACCCAAGTGCTCCTGGAGAGAAATCTCCTTGGCCTGGGGGCAGGCTGGTCATGGGTTTGTGGAGTCTCCTCAGAGCACCTGGTGCTGCTCACATTGCTGATGTGAGGAGGCAGATCAGCCAAGGGGCTGGGGGGCCAGCAGGAACTGGGTGTGGATGGTCCTGGGGGTCAGTGGGCCAGGGCACAGAGGGAAAGGTGCCTGCCTGAGCCTGGCCATGTCCTCCCTGCCTGTTGTTGTAGGACACGAAAGAAAGATGAGAGACTCCAAATATTTCAGAAGGTAAAGAGCACAGAAAAAAGGCTTTTATTGTCCAATTCTGACTGCCTTTTATAAGGTGCTCTGATACAGACTTTACATGATTGGTGAATAGGAATGACACCTCTCTAATGCCATTGGTTAAACTAGAGAAACAGCAAAACACCACCTGGAGAAAGATTGTACTGAGAAAGGAGAGTTGTTTGCCAAGATTGTTTTGAGAAGAAGCTTTCTTGAGAAATTTTTCCTTGGGAAAAAGTTAGCAGCTGCTAGCAGGCTAAAATCCCTCAGACCCAGCAATATCAGGCCCACACCTCCCTGCAGTGCATGGCTGCTCAGGTGTCTGTCTCCTGTGCCCAATTCCCAGCTCAGGGGAGTGGGGCAGGGCTGTGGTGCAAGAGGACACGAAAGAACCACACTCACCCATCAAGTTGAGAAGTGAGAAGAGAAAGTTTATTATGGTTTGGGGTTTAAATAGGGTTTGAAACTTGATCAGGGATTGGGGAATGAGAGCAACACCTCTCTGACCCCAGTGGTCAACTTAGAAGTCCATCGATATGTCCTTCCCCCTGGAAGGAATGTATTATTTACTAAACATCAGTTTTTGTTTTTCTTACAATTTGTGAGAAAGCTCCAGTCTAAGAATGAAAACATCAGAAGGTTGAAAAATCAGGGCAACAGGGCTGGCAGAGAGAAATGTGGATTTTGGGCTGGGTGGAGGGAGAGAAGGAGGATCTTTCAGCTGCTAGCACAGTCCTTGTGCACACAGGGTAACCAGGTTCAGCTGTGCCCATGCAAACCTGCTGCTCTCTGCAGGAGAGAAACCTCAGCTGCACTGCATAGCAAAAAAAAATAATAATAAAAAAATTCCTGCCTGCCTGACTTCCATTGCTGAGCTTGGAGGCAGGAGGAATACTGGTGGGGAAGAGGCCTGGGAGACACCCCAGTGCCCACAGCTGGGGGAACATTGCTCCCTTTTGGGTGGACAGCTGGCAGTGCAAGGCAGGGCTTCCTCAGCCTGCCCTGCTCTCTGCCTGCCCCATGATGCCATCATAGCAAAACACAGCAGCTCCAACTCCACATCCCATCAGATCCCAGCTCTGGGCTCTGGCTTCTGCCACAAGCAGAATGAGCTGCTGGGCTTGTGCTGTGGGTTGGATGCCTGAAAAGGGCTGAGTGGTAAAGTGGTTTGGATCCAGAGAGCCTTGCTCACAGGTCCCTTGCTCACAGATCCAGGGTGGAGGTGCTGGAGCAGGGCAGGGTGTCTTTCAGAGGCCAGAAGTCTCCCTGATCACTGCCCCCGGCACTGCTCGTTTGCTCGTTTCCCTTGCAGAGTTCTTTCGTGCTTCATCTGCTCATTCAGGCTTTTGCCTGAAGGGCAAGGACAAAGAATGCAATGAACTTCTCCTTGGCATGGAAGTATATTTTGCTTCACATTTGTCAATAAATGAGATTAGGTTTCTGTATTTGTGCTGAGAGGCTGCGTGAGAGGCACGTTTAATGAATGCTAAAATAAACTCTCTGGATAGCTGTGGGGTAACAAACACAGCTAAAACTTGCATCTCAGGAGAGATCCTGACATTGCAGAGATGCCAGTTATATGACCAAGCAAAAACGAGTCAGCCCAAACCTAAAATTACCCTGGATCTTTCATGAAATGATGACTCGGTACCAAAGGCAGGGGATGTGTGATACTGACCATGCTGCTTCTCTGCTTGAAAGAACGTTTCCAGCCCAGTCCTGGGTTACCTCTCCCAGTTCCTCAGGTATGAATACTCCTTGTCCAGAATCTGAACCTTTTCTCCTAAAAAGGTAATCTCAGAAAGATGGGAGGCAGCCTATGGGAATTGCCTGTTCCTGGGTGTCCTTCCCACTGCCCACTCTTATATCAGAGTCCTGACTCCCCCCTTTTCTGTCCAGCAGGGCCAGTGAGACCATGTAGGAGTGAGGAAACCTCTCTGCTGTTAGAAGCAGACACATGTGGATCAAGGGAGGGTCCTGGGTATCAAGGGTTAAAGATCCATGAAGAAACATGGATGGGTTTCAAGAGAGTCACCTTGAATCATAGAACCTTAGAATCACAGAATGGTTTGGGTCAGAAGGGACCTTAAAACTCATCTCATTCCACCCCTGCCATGGGCAGGGACACCTTCCACTATCTCAGGCTGCTCCAGGCCCTGTCCAACCTGGCCTTGGACACTTCCAGGGATGAGGCAGCCACAGCTTCTCTGGGGCACTCTGTGCCAGCATCTCCCCACCTTCACAGGGCTGATTTTCTTCCTAACATCCAATCTAAACCTACTTTCTTTCAGTTTAAATCCATTTTCCCATGTCCTGTCAAATATCTTGGCAAATATGGTGGTAGCTGGGGGTGGAAATGCTAAAAATCTGGAGGAATGGTTGCAGATGATGGTTTGGTTGCAGATGATGGTTAAATGAGCACTGGGGTTCCTTATGGGAGGCTGGGGGTGAAGGGCAGTGCCCCCTGCCCCGTGCTATGGTGACACTCAGGTGGCCCTGCAGCAGCCAGGTCCTGAGCACCGAGGCTGAGGTGGGTCAGCTTTCCTGATCCATGGCTGTGCACTTTCAGGCATGAGGGTGAAAAGGTTTGTTGGCAACCAAAGGAAAACTGTCAAGTGAAAAATGTTGTCATGGGCAGACGATCCCGGCTCTCTGTTGCGGGAAACAGGGATAGGGGCAGTACTGCAGGAACGTGTTCTGAGGGGGTTTTGCTGTTGCAAAGCAGCAATAAAGGCACAGTACCACGTAGGGCTGTGTAGCCCCAGCACAGAGCCCTTCAGGCTCTTGAGTGCTCCTCCCTCAGCTCATTTGCTGAGGAGGGTGCAGCGCTGCTGATCTGCCCACAGGTGATGGTGTTGGCACTGCAGACCCTGCCCATGCCAAGTGACCTTGGCTCCCACAGACCTCCCAGGCTTTGATTCTTTTCAGTAATACTACAGGCTCTTCTCCTGGCACACTGACTGCCCTCCTGAATCTGCAGACAAGATGTTGTGATGCTGCTCTTGTTCCTTGGGACTCTCCTAAGCTGCAATTCAGGGAATTATTCCTTTTTGTGCTCAAGCTTATCCATCCTACCTGCAGCTGCTGGACAGAAGAGAAGGCAGGAGTGACAAAAATTGTAGTGCAATGGAAATATGTTGATAACAGCTTTCAAAACCCACTCTGTCCACGTAGCATGTATTTTGTTGGGGTTTTTTTTTGATTATTAAGACTTCTGGAGAGATTTCCTTGTCCATCCTATATTTAGAAAATGTGGGCAGGCCATGCAATTTTAGGAAGCAGCCTTGTGTTGGCAGGGCCATTGCTCATTTCATGTGTTGTACCGTTTTTGTGTTGGTAATGTTTGAGTCGCTGTTTGAGGGAGATTCTGTGAGTCACAGCCCTGGTTTTCTTGTGGGGTTAGGTAGGTGTCTTGTTCATTTTGGGGGCACAGAAGGGAAGAAAGAAGCAGTTGTAATCTGAAGCACTGCTGGCAGTTTTGGTTTTATTGCCAGAGCTGTGATAATCTGGTATTTCCCGTAAAGCCCCAGGTGCTGTTCTTGCTTTATTTTCTGGGACTCTCCAACTTCTCTTACCCTTTGTGATTGCAGGACAGAGCCAGACAGCGTGTCCTATCTGGGCCCTAAGCATTCACAACATCAAAGATAACAGCAAGCCCCAAGGTAATGTCTAGGTGGAAATCTCGAAATCTCCTTTGATTTAGTTCAATATCACAATTTTCAAGAGGGAGAAGAGGTCCAGTCCATGATTTCTAAATGACCAGAACTGCGTGTGTGGTGTCTCTCTGTCCCCTCCTCTCCTCCCTTCCCATTCGTTTCTTCCTGGTCATTTTCTCAGGTCAGAAGAGACACTCAGTGTGCTCTCTGGTGATGGAGAGCCCGTTGCTCTGGGGCTGTCTCTTCTGCGTATGCAGGTGCAGCANCGAAATCTCCTTTGATTTAGTTCAATATCACAATTTTCAAGAGGAAGAAGAGGTCCAGTCCATGATTTCTAAATGACTAGAACTGCGTGTATGGTGTCTGTCTGTCCCCTCCTCTCCTCCCTTCCCATTCGTTTCTTCCTGGTCATTTTCTCAGGTCAGAAGAGACATTCAGTGTGTTCTCTGGTGATGGAGAGCCCGTTGCTCTGGGGCTGTCTCTTCTGCGTATGCAGGTGCAGCAGCTGCACTGCTGGGGCCCTGCCTCGCTGCACTGCTGGGGCCCTGCCTCGCTGCACTGCTGGGGCCCTGCCTCGCTGCACTGCTGGGGCCCTGCCTCGCTGCACTGCTGGGGCCCTGCCTCGCTGCATTGCTGGGGCCCTGCCTCAGAAGGGTTTGGGTGCTTCCCCCAGCAGCAGCATTTTTCTGCACTGGAGCCTCGGGGCTTGTCTGCACAGGGAGGCTCTTGCAAAACATGCTTGGCCTAGGGTGTGAATTTAAAGGGAAAGGACTGTTCTGCACCACAGTCCTGCTTAAACCCTCTCATCCTGCAGAAGAACACTGATGTTTTTAACTGTCTGAGCTTGGTGGAACAGCTGCAGTTGACCTGGGCAGCCAAGGGCTCTTGTGGCAGCCCTGTTCTGAGCTGGCCTTGGGTTAGCACTGTGTAGGAGGCAAAGGCTTGGGAGTGGAGGCTGTTCTCTGTGTACCCAGAAATGGGGCAGCACTTCAGAGCAGGGCCTGCCTTAGGGCTTCTGCTACCCTCTGGAGAAGCCATGCTGAACAGAGGCTGTGCACACCAGCTGAGCTGACAGTCCCCTTCCCTCAGCACTGGGCTTGGGTTAGCTGCTCCAGTCCAGACCTGTCAGAGCAGCCTGGGGCTCACCTCGATGAGCTGTCCTGGATCAGCAGCCCTTTGGAGCTGGAGGTGCCTCCAGGAGGGAGTTCTGCTTTGGTCCTCATTGAGCTGTTGGACTGGTCACCCAGCTGTCATCTGTGTCCCACCCATGCCAGAGCATGAAGCTTCCTGAAGCTTTCTCCTCAAATCCAAGCCTCCAGCAGTGTCTCAGTCCCACCATGCCAAACCTGAGATGCACTGCTGGGGCCCTGCCTCGCGGAGACCTGGAAAATAATGCTTTGGAGAGATGAAGGTGATCTGTGGGTAGCCTGCTGAGCTAAGGTCTCACATCCCAACTCCTGGCTGTGAATTAAAAAGTCCTTTGCCTTTGGGAGAGCAGGAAGGGGCCCTGAAATACCTTGCACCCCACAGGATCAAAACCTGAGGTGTCTGAAAGGAGAAGGGACACTGTGACAATACAAAAAGTCATGTCAATGTAAATTCCCTATGTCTCTCTGAGGCCAAAAGTGGGAGCCCAGACACCCCTGGCTGCTCCTGGCCAGTTTCATTGGCATCCCCTGGAAGCTGTTGCCACTGCAGTCACTGAAGGCAAGAGCAATAGCAGGGCTGGCACAAAGGCAGACATTTACATGAGGCACAGGCATGCTGTCATCTGGATAAACTTGGAAAAAATGCACACAGGGGTTTTGTGCCTGTGGGCACCAGGGCAGGAAACCAGCCCTGTCCATGAGAGAATGCAGAAGACTTCCCCACTGGGAAGCATTCAGAAGCTGTAAGTGATACTTGCTGCATTAAGTGGGGCTCTGGTCTAGCAAGGAGCATGGTCAGACCCAACATCTCAGCCTCCCTCGGGCTGGTGGTCCTCCCTGGCTGCTTTCTGTGCCTGTCACGAGTCCCCATGTGTCACTGAAGTCTCCCCTTGTTCCTCACTGCTGGAGTTGCCCTGCTCACAGAGTTGGCTGCTTGAGGACTCATCAGGGCTGAAATGATTTATTTCTCAGCCATTTACTGCAAATGAACCATTGGAAGGTTTTCAAAAGCCATCTTCTCTTGACCTAAGTTCAGCTGAATGTTTTAGCAGCATCAGCTTTACATAACACGCCAGTGAAGGGGAATTCTGGGGGAATAAAGTTTATGTTGATAAACAATCCTTGCTGACCAGGATCTCCCTCTCAAAGTTGCATGGTTATTCAGAGGATCACTGAGGGAACAGCTGCCCCAGAAAAATGTGATGACTTGTGTTTACTCCGAGTGTCTGATAAAATCCCAAAATATCTTATGACAGCAGGTAATTGTTTGCCAACACTTAGAATTCAGTGAAATGTCTTGATAGAGCCCTAGCACCCCAAATTAATTCCAGTTGGTGAGGACAGGAGAGCATCACATGGGCTGAGAACTGGGTGGGGAGGACCATGAACAATGGATTAGGATAAACAGCAGTGTGTCAAATTGTCAGGGGAGTGAAGGGGAGCGCAGCCTTGGGAGCTAAAGCTGTGCCAGTCACTGCCCTCCATGGGGACTGCACAGAGTTAACCTCTGAAAGGTCTCCCTGGCACCCTGCAGCCAACCTGGGGAGTCCCTGAGGGCTCTTATGAAGTGGGATCTGTTCATTGTCAGTTACCTGGGAATGTTTTTTCAGGATATCCCTCACGGGGCAGGGCTGCTGTATGATCCTGTCTGAGGTGTCCATTCAGCTTTTGTTCATGCTCACAAAGACGCTCCCAGTTAATTAGGGGGATATTTTGTCCAGGCATTTATTTACCACCAAATTACAAAGGGAGGGGCACAAGTTGAAAAATGAGGTGAGAAGCATAATAGGGTAGGCTGTGCTCGACTGTGATGTTCCATCTCCATGATCCCCTGGCTTAGGGTGAGGGCTGGGTAATTGCTGGTGTGAGTCCTTGCTGAAAAGCACCATTCCAAAAGCAGATCTGGGATGGATCCTTCCTCTACATCTGCAGGAGTCCTGTAACTACAAAATCTGGGATGAATCCTTCCTCTGGACGTGTACAGGGCTCCTGGAACTGCAAACAGCATTGTCTAGGTGAGCAGAAAGGCTTTCTTCTCATGGTGTTTCAGGGTGGACCATCAGGCAGAGGGGCTGCCACTGCAGGGACAGGCAGGGCAGGAGGGTGACCAGCAGTTGCCTTTCATGGGGTGTGAGTGGAAGCCCAGCTTCCACATCCTGCAGCCAGGGGGAAGGTGTGACCCCATGGCCTCAAAGCAGCACTGAAGTGTCTCTGAGCTGTGTGTGACAGTGGAGCTCCTGATGCTCCATCCCAAACAGGCAGAAAATGAGAAATTCAGGTGTCTGCCTGAAAGGGTGATTCAGGCCCTCTGGATTTCATGGAGACAAGGTTCTGGGAGCTCTTCAGTGAGGTGTGGGAGGTAGTCAGCATCTCCAGAAATGAAATGAGAATGACACTGGGGCTTAAGAATGATATTCAAGGTTTTCAAGATATTGGATTTTGCAAAGGAAAAAAAAAATATCATCAAGCTCACAGCCAAGATTGAGACAGGAAGGACAAAGAGGAGTGATTTTGGTTATCTGTGGTTGGTGGCAGCTGGCATGGGCAAGGAGAAGGGAACAGAAAGAAGGGGTGGTGTAAAGGACAGGACAAAAGGAGGGATGGAACGTCTCTTTTGCACCTGGGGAGCAGAAGAGCCTCACAGGTCTCAGTGGCTGCCAGGGTGACTGGGTTCCCACTGACAGCCTTTCTGCCAGGGCCTGTTTGCAGAGGGAATCTGGAGATCGTTGCCTGTTGATGAGATTGTGAGGTTGGGATCAGCTGTTTCCAGCAGCCATCCAGGCACCCTGTGGGATGCAGTGTGGATGTGTAGGACAGCTTGGTTGTGTGTCTGGATCCTGGTGAGTTGGATGGATGTTGCAGATCCCCCCACAGGGCAGGGATGTGATCTGCTCAGTTTCTGAGTGGCTCTTCCAAGGTTATTCTTGTAATCCTGTGAGTTGTTGTCCCCCTGAACCCTGTCTTTGGACCTTTCCATGTTAGTTCTGTAGACCCAAAGGTCTGTCCAGGCTTTCCCAGGGCAGCTCCTCAGCACCTGTACCTTCTACATATTCATCAGACACAAAGTCGCATGCATGGAGTATTTAGACTGAGCATTTCCTACAAAAACCTTGTCCAGAAGAGGAGAGCCCACTCTTTCCATCAGGTTTCCATAGTGTCCTCAGGCCCCCATAAATCCCTTTTGGGTTCTAGGTAGTTGCATTCCTCTGCATGGAGCTGCTCAAGGGTGATTTGGGGAGAGGGTGAAGGGGGGGCAGTGGGAGTGCAGAAGTGAAGGAGCAGCTCTGCAGAAATTTTGCTTTAGAAAAGGGTCTGAGTGGAGACCCTTCTTACCTGTCCAGCTCCACTCCCTCCTTTTCACTCCTGCATGGAGGTGAAAGCCACCCATGCTTTCAACACAGGGTGAAACCTGCATTGTGCCCTGTCTTTTCCCAGGTCTTCCTTGGATCCCAAACTCCCTGCGCTTGTTGTCACTGCTGCTTAAATTGGCATTTGTGGTGGCATCCAGAGGTCCTGGCTGCAGCAATTGTTCCCCTTGTGCTATTCACAGCACAGAGTCATAACAAGAGCCAGTCCCTGCCCCAAATATATTAAGTGGGATCTTGGAGAGAGGAAATGGAAGCGCAGAGAAGGGATGTGAATTGTCCCACTTTACGCAACATTTCTGGGATAAAACCCAGCACTATTAATAGCTTTTTGCTCAACAACCATCTTTTGTTCAGAACTCTGGTTTTCACCTTAAGTTGTTTGTGTTGTACAGGATCTGCTGCCCAGTTTGGTGAAATTCCCCATTTTGTGGCCTAAAGCTAGGCAGGAAGCAGGTCAATAAGTCCATGTCCAGTTTGAACTCGGAATAATTTCCCTGCTTGGGCCATCACCATATTGCCCATTATCTCCTCTTTGCCCACATTTTGCTGGTGCATCCTTGGTCTTTGTTTTCAGTCACTTGTGTTCTGCAATATCTCCTAGAAAATACACCTTCCTGTGCTGCTCTTCCCTAAACTCCTCTCTGAAGTAGCTGGACAGCCAGCAAGGGTTGGCTCTCATCAGAAAGTCAAATTTGCTTTACCTTCCTTCTCATTTGTTGCCTATGAATATTCTATAAAGTGATCTTTCTGCCAGAGAAATGTTTGTGGAAACAGAAACTGTTGATTAAATTTTAACGAAGAGTCACAGGAAGCAAATTTTAAAATTGTGACTGTATGTTTGTGATAATAAGAGCTCTGTCATTGCTGTCAGGGACTAGAATTGATGCAGGCCACAAAATCTCTTCATCCAACCAAAATGAGCCAGAGTTTCTTGAGTTTCTTT
>VXBB01015723.1:232525-255087 GCA_013399915.1 Illadopsis cleaveri | reverse complement strand
TTTTTTTTTTTTAAAACACAAGCCACAAACTGCTCATGAGCAATTTACAAGCCAAAAATTAGCCAGGATGGCTTTCCAGAGAATAGCTCTGAAGAATATCGCAATAAGCAATATTCAAATATAAAACGAGGCAAAATAAGGATAAAAAAATTAATCAGGAAGAGCTGACATCCTGGAGACTCCTGGCAGCTGTAAATCAGCTTGGTTGGGGGACATTTCAGTGGAAGCCACCCATCGCTGTGCTCCAGTGGGGTCCGGAGCTGCTCAGAACAATGCTGGGAAGCCGCACTCTGGACAAGGCAGGAGACACGCTGTGTTAGTGTCTCCACTGGGCACTGCCCGGAGTCCCAGTCGGAATTTACGGCTCCGTTTGCTGCTTCCCTGCAGCCCACGGGCCAGGGTGGCCCTTCTCCCTCGCTCGCTGGGCTGGGCTGGGGGATCTCTGCCTGTCCTGGGCTCTCCTGGGCTCCACGGCTCAGCCCCTGGGGAGGGATCAGATGCTGAGCCCAGAGCTCCAGCAGTGGCACAGACCCAGGGTGAACATTATAGTGTGGGGTGGTAATTCCATCCACGCTTGGTGGGGTTTGGGCTCGTGGAAAAGCTGTCTCAGGGATGATCTTTAGTTTCTTTCCTGTGTTTGGATGAAAACCAGACCTGCGGTCATTTCTAGTGCTTTAGTGCTTTAAAGCCTTTCTTCAACCAGCAGCAAAACTTTTAATCTTTCTAATATAACATTACAGAGAACAAACAAGTCTCTAATGCAAGCCCTGGGTCTCTTGTGGGGAGATCCCGATAAAAACAGGGCTTTCTGTTTTGGAAATACCCTCTGGTGCATTTGTCTCTCACCAGAGACAATGGTGAACTTTCAAAGTAGGCAGAAACATGGGAAAAAAAATATTGTAATTAAGACTGCAAGTGGTTGGCTTTTGTCACGGAATGCTAGAGAATATTATTTTATAGGTTAAAAATTAAACATCTCCACCTCAGTATTAGAGGCTTCTCGCTGAATTTATTTATCCAGATATTAAAGTGCTTTCTTCTGTGAATCCCTGCTTTGTGTGGTGTTTCACCTGGTTGTGTGTGAAACATCAGGATGTTCTCTGGCCCAGAACTTCCTGGGAAGTTGAAATAGCAAAAAAAAAATTTGCCAGCTGGGCTGTCACATCTGACCTTCACTTGACCTCTGCCTGCCCTGGATTAACATCTTGTAACTGTTCCCGAATTTCTCTTATTTTTCCCTGCTTGCTGCAGTTAAGCATGTTTAAAAACACTGGTTAAAGCTGCCTCTCACAGCTCAGTCTGCTGGGGCAGAGAAGGAGGTGGGTTCTCTGCTGGGATGGGGCTGGTGTGAGATGAGGGGACCAGTCCCTCTGCAGTGAGGTGTTCCGTGGTTCCTGCTCTTCCTGACCTCAGATCTCAGAGCTCATTAGTTTACCCCCTCTGGGGTCCTGCTTCTGTTTAAGTACAAGGTATTGAGAGAGGAGGAAGGAGATCTCCAGAAGGGCTGTGCTGCCTGAGTGCAGCCCTGGTCCTTTCTTGCACACCAGGCTGTGATGGGGACAGGGCTGGGCAGGAGGGGCAGGTTTGTGTGACAAACCTGGCACCCCACTCAGAGATTTGGTCACATTCACCTGTTTGCAGTGGCCCATGTCCTGATTTAGCTGAAGGACTGTGTGTGTTTGGGGCTGTGCTGTACCCACACACTGCAGTGGGTCCTCGTTTTGCAGGTTTTCCTGAGGCAGAGAATCATCACAGGATCCCAGAGTGGTTTGGGTTGGGAGGGAGCTTGGAAACCACCTTATTCCAACCCCCAGCCACAGGCAGGGACACCTTCACTATCCCAGGCTGCTCCAGGCCCCATCCAACCTGGCCCTGGACACTTCCAGGGATGGGGCAGCCACAGCTTCTCTGGGCAGCCTGTGCCAGGGCCTCCCCACCCTCACAGGGAAGAATTTCTCCCTGCAATGCTCCCACCAGTCCATGATGGTCTGTCTGCTGTCCTCCCATCCTTGGGAGAGCCCAGGTGGTGCAGGCAGTCCCTGTTAGAAGAATTTCAGCTCCCCTCTAACTGGGCTGTTCTCTCCTGTGTTTTAAAGCAACAGTTCTGTGATTCATAAAGCTGTAAAACATCTTAGTAGGGTTTTTTTCATCCCTTTCTAGAACCAATGACATTCCACTAATGGTCATTTGCATCTGCAAATTCTTCCCTGTAATCTGAAAGCTTTTAGCCTTTAGCTTTGCCATGACGTAAACATATGGTTTCATGTACAGATTTCATAATAAACATTTAATGAAAGGAGGGTTTTTTCTGCTAACCTAGATTGTTTTGTCTCCTGGGGTGAGTTTTTCAATCACTTTCCTTTGGTGATTGAAAGATGATGGATGCCACCCCGTCTTTACCAGGGTTCTAGGGCAAGCAATTTGTGCTTAGTGCTCAGTGACTGGTACAAAGGATTAATGTATTTTAAAATTTGGGATGCCTGGGGTAATTTATTTGTTGGCTGGGACTGGACTGGCAGTCCACAGAGCATGGGTGGGCAATTTTTCTAGCTGTTTGTGAAGATAGAGATAAAGCTATATTTTATGAATTGCTGTTTCCAAGGTCATCTGGAAATTGAGCAGTTCATAAAACATATCTTTGTTCAAAGATATATTTGATTATATAAAATACGATCCCAGAATCAATTGGGTACAAACAAGATGTTGCCTTTAGGGTTGAAAACACATTGTTAGAGGCATGAAGAGCAGAAATTGTCGCTGCTGTCTTTGTGTGGCTATTGTTTTTGGTCTTAATAGGAACAGAATGAATGACATTTTTCCACCAGACCACTTATGCTCAACTATACCTCCAGGACAACTTCCTGGCCAAAAATATTCAAAACAAACAAACACAATAGCAATTCTACTCCAATTACATTGTTTGCAAACCAGCTAGTGTTCATAGAGTACTAGGTTTGGCAAATCCAAGCACTCCAGCCCCTGGATTGTAATATTGGGTATTTGCATGTGCATGCCTTGGAGCTGTTGTGCTCTTCAGGTGAGTGTTTGTGCAGCCACGTGCATGGGCACCCCCAGCACTGTGGCAAAAGCACAGCCCAGTTGTCTTAACAATTTGAGTGTTGGAAAGACATCCCTGTCCAGTGGCCAGATTGATTTCAATGGAGCTGAGATTTCAGCCTCGGGCTCTGGACCAAATCATACACCAATTTCAAAACTTTCACTGGAAATAAGAATAACTGGATTTTTAAGAGTGGGAAAGACAGAGGAGGAGGAATTTATCGGTTGCTCTTAAATATAGTGGAGCCAGGATTTGTAGGAGGACAGTGAAATTTCTGGCTTTGTGGCACTTTGTCATAGAATCACAGAATCATTAAGGTTGGAAAAGACCTCGAAGATCCCACGGTTTGAGTTGCCAGAGGGATCCTATAGAGAGCACACCTAAATCAACAAACCTGCTTAAAACTTTCCAGTCAATTTTCTTTGGTGATGGGAATGGTGATGAAAATAGAGATTGTTGTAACTCACAATTTAAATAGATTTTAAAAAAAATTAATAGTGCTGTAGATTGGTGATGTAGTCACTTCTTCTCCCTGAGACAGAAGGCTACAGGAACTTAGTTATAGGAAAAGAAGCTTCTGTGTTAGGGAAGGTGTGGGACATGTAGGGAGGAATAATGCATCCGTTGTGGCTTCAGCAAAGTGCTTTGCATGCTTCATTCCAACCCCAAATCCACAGATCTCAGACTTTTCAGCATCTTCACACTTCCAGTCGTCTGTGTCCTTTCCATCAGTGTCTGTTCTGTGTGAGTCAGCTGGGTGGGTGTCCTCAGCAGACTCTCCAGGACCTGGAGGAGTGGCTCCTGCTGTCCCACCTGTCACCAAGGGGGACCTCTCCCAGGAGCACCGAGATGAGCCTCTGACTCCTGCTGGCATAACTCTGTGGGAGAGGAGCAGCAAGAACAGCTCTCATGTTCTTGGAGAGCTTTGGGTTGTTAATTCTTGCTGTTCTCTGCAGTCACTGCACAGGCAGACCCTCAGACAGTAGAGGTGAGGTGTCAATGTCCCAGGTGAGCCACATGGTCTTGCTGGCTCCTGCATTGGAGTCCCTGCCCTCTGAGGGTGGCAAGGCCCTGGCACAGAGGAGCTGTGGCTGCCCCATCCCTGGCAGTGTCCAAGGCCATGTTGGATGGGGCCTGGAGCAGCCTGGGATAGTGGAAGATGTCCCTGCCAGTGGCAGGGAGTGGGAATGAGATGAGCTTTAAGGTCCCTGCCAACCCAAACCATCCTATGGCTCCATGACTTCATGATCACTGCTTACGGAGAAACATGGCTCTTTGTTAATTAAAAGGTCCAACAGTGGTTACAGCAAAATGCTGCCCCTTGGAAATTTAAATTTGTCATTGTTGTTTACCTGTCATGTACCCCTGCTCAGCACACCAAGATCCGAGACAGTGGCTACAGAGGGTGCCATGAGAATGTCTGAACATCCTTTGGCATGAACTGAAACACAAGTTGCCTGAAGTGTAAAGCATATTACAGATATTATATTATGTTTAATACTCTGGGTTTGGAGCCTGTAGTTACCCACTGGGGGCAGAGGCTGCTATGGGGCCATGTGTCAGTGTCACACCAAGGTTCTCTCCCGCAGGCTCTGGGCTGTGTGTGGTCTGTGGACGTTGTGTCCACCCAGGCAATAAAGCCAGGGTTGTTCTACAGCTTCACTCAAATCCAGCCCTGTTACCTCCAGGGGCGTTGGAGGGTCCCAGACCCTGAGGAGTCCTTCTGACGCTGCCACCAAAGAGCTGACTCCCCTCAGACACCACAGCCTGCCTGGGTGCACAGCAGGGACTGCCTTTTGCCCTCTCCATAAAAACCTAGAAAAAAGGAGGACAAACACCCAGTGTTGTGAGGCTTTTTTTTCCAAGCAGATCCTGTGTTTCCATTCCTTCTGGCAGGAGGGAGCTTTCCTCAGAGTAGGTCCCTTCTTTGACAGGTTGGCATTTGCAGCCAGTATTGAAACAAAGTCCAGGGGGTCAGGGGCTGCTGCTGCTGAGCTTCAGGTTTGTGTCCTTGTCAAGTAAAGGCCCAATTAAACCCAAGGCAAAGGAGCATCACCTCTGATTAAAACAGTGGAGCCTGTGGGACTGTATCAGGCAAGAAGTGAGATGTATCACAGTGTGCTGACCCCCAAGGTGTGTCTGGTGTCCCAGCCTGCACGGTGATGTGCCAGGAACACGTGTCCTTACTTGGCAGTAGAGATGACAGAAATGGGAAAAAATCCTTTCAGTTAGGAGTTGCCATCTTGGCAAATGTTTGTGATTGAATTTGGAGCAAGTTGAGGCTGCAAAACAATTCCTATGGGAAGATCAATTCTGTCATTTTCCATGTTAGAGAATGTTGAAATACTCCCATCTGAGGCACCCTGTGCCAAAGGAATGGTCAGTGCAGGCAGTGGGATTTTGAACAGCAAAGTGGTGGGGACTCTCCAGAACAGGGCTTAGGGAACAGCAGCCTGTGAGACCTGTGGGTATCATGTGTCCAGGACTTGTCCTTCAGTGAGGCCTGGAAGCCTCAAGGACTGTGCCTGGAGCATCCTTTGGGTGTCTGGGCTCCTCTGGGGAGAGCTGGGAGCACAGACCCATGGAGACACCACTGAACCTGCAGCTTCTCCACAAGAGCCCAGTGGAAGCCCCAGCACCAGTGTGGGCTTGGGCAGGCTGAGAAACACGGCTCCTTTCCAAGAGATCACCCGTGCACCTTCCTGCCCTCCCTGCTCTGGCACAGGAGGGGTGTCCTGACCTGAGGACATTTGGGTGGGGGCCTTGTGTCCTTGGATCCAGGCACATCAAGGATCACCTGTGAGTTTGTAGGTCTTAACTCTCCTTCCATCTCTTCCATTCCTGTGAGAAAGCATTTTTCAGCTTCCCTCTTCCACGCTCAAGGGAATTCAAGCTCAGTTGCCTTCTTCCTCAGCTGCTCAGAGAGACGCAGAAGGATCCTGTCCTCCCAGGTCTCCAGATCCACCTCCCTAAACACTTTTCCAGGCTCTCTGTGCCAGGCAGTGTGGGGGGGCCTCCAGTGGCTCACACTGCAGCCCTTGGAGGAGGCCAGGATGAGAAATCCCATCTCCTTAGACATCAGCCATCCGGAGGTCCCAGATGTGTCTGTGTGGAGCATCCCCACAGCTCGGGAAGCAGCATCTGTGGTATTGCTGGCTGCTCCAGAGCTCCTGGAGCACCTTTCCCAGGATGACTGCTGCTGCCTTTTGCTGCCCAGGGGTTGTTTATGTAGGATGCTCTGTGGGTGGGATGTGGTTTTGTCACCGCTCCATTGTTGGGCTCTGTTTGGGCACTCTGCCCGTGGATGATTAATGATGTTTTGAGTTGAGGCTCTGAGGTGCTTGCAGGCATACTGCAGGTACCAGGAGTAAAAGAGGTGTTGTTATCATCAAGGTACTTCAGTGTTGTATCAAGTGTAATCAGAAGTGAATTAATTAAAGCAGCGTGTACATCTGAGTCCTTTTATGGCGGATGTTCAAACAACTCCTATCGTGTAGTTTAGAGCTCAGCGTTTCAGGCTCTGGTAACCCTCTCCTCTCCGTGAGAAGGCAGCAGATGCCTTCTCAGCAGAGGACAAACCTCTCCTGCAAAGGTCTTTTTGTCAAACATGGCTCTTAAAACAAGTTAGGAGATTCTGTGCATTTGTCAATCCTGGCTCCAGCGTGTTTCAAGGTTAATTTTCACAGCTCACACAGCTAGTGTAGGATGGGATCTAATAATGGTTGCTTCAGTTTCATCTGACCTTGGAGTGAGCAAAAATATGTAGAAAATTTGTATTTATTGTTGGCCTCAGCTCCACCAGGGTTAAACTTCCTTTCTGCAGGATGACATACCCTTGACGTGGTTGTCACTTGGAAAAATTGCATGGAAATACACCTGGCTCTTCTGTCCAACACCTCAGGCAGTGTGAGGCTTCACCAGAATTAGACCTGGACCCTGCTTGGTACACATCTAAAGCTGTTTGCCCAGGATAGTGTGCTATTTTGATATGTGTGAAGCTAGTGATTTTGTTTTTCCAGCATGCTGGAAGAAGTATCAAACAAGGAGGAGATTAAAATGACCCCAAAATGCTCAGAGCACTAAAAAAGGGGGCACTTAAAATCAACCCTCTGATCTTTTTGAACTAAACTCATGGTTTTCTGAGCAGCAGCTCTGTGATTTGGACAGGGCAGAGATGGGAAATGGGTGAAAAGCTGAAAATGTACCTGAATGTAAAACTTTGACATACTCCAGTATGAGCACTCCGTGTGCTGCTCTGGTCTCTCAAGCTACTTTAGTTTACTGCTGGAGAAGGTTGAAAGGTGATTCAGTCATAGTTTACAAGTACCTAAAAAGGGAAGGGGTTTCTGGTTGCTAGATGGGATTCAAATTCACCAGAGAAAGGCAGAGATCCCTTGGCTGGAAGCCAAAGTTAGAGGAGTTCAGACTATGAATAAGAGCTGCAGCTTAAACTTTTTACAAGTGAAAACCAGAGGAGAGCCTTTGTCTGGAATTAAGCAGAGTCATCAGCAGTGAATGGCTCTAAATGAAGATTTCTGTGTTTTTCTGAAAGCTGCAGGAATTATGAAGTGAGGCTCTCCAGCCCAGAGCAGCCCTTCCCAGAGACCACGGCCAGCCTTCCCTTTTGCCCAGAGCAAGGCTCTGGCTGCTGTTTCCCAGGCTTGGGGCTCTGCCTGCTCTTCCCACGCTGCTGTCCAAGCACAAGCCCTGCTGCAGTGCAGCAGGAAGGGCACAGATGTGTCAGGGAGCACAGCTCTGCCTCTCGGTGCACAGCCCTTTTCCCAGACACAGTTTTGGGATTGGATTCCCCTTTCACTGCTCTGATTCATCTGGGGAATTGCAGTCCATGGACTCCATGAAGTGTGGCCTGGAGCTGAATACACTGTCTCTTTCCCTCCTGTAGTGAGACACCAAAACCAGGTAGACTGGGGTGGAAAGGTGTTCTCCTCCCTTTTTCTAGGCAAGACTCTCTGCTGGAGGGGTGGGATGCCATGTGTGTGTCAGCTCTTTGGGTTTTTTTGGATCTGCCTGCTTAGGAATGTCCTGTAATCATCACTGGTGGCATGAGCAGGGCTTTAGGTGAGACATGATTTGTGTTGGTGGGGAGATCATGGAAAGTCCCTTGCTTGTTCTTGGCCCTCTTCTTCCACGGGCTTCAGGTGTCTGGGGTTTGCTCTGCTCTTACCAGCATTTTGGTGGAGAGGGGCAGGGCTGGCTCCCCTTTCTCCAGCAGTTTTCAGTTCCTCTTCCATTCAGGGTGATGGTACTACACAGAACTATGGAAGGGAGACGAGAAGAGAATATTCTTTCACCCCCCAGGACTCAGTTGTTACACCAGTTTTAACACCAGTTGAACTTCTTTATGTCTTACTGCTGGTTCTAGTTTATAAAATATCAGAATTCTTCACAGCTGTGGCTCCTCTGAAATGAGACAAGGGTTGTCCCTTCAGTGACAGGTATCTCAGTCCAAATTAGCCCCTATTATGTCCATGTGCTGCCTGATTCATAATTCTGCAGACCACCAGGCTGGAAATAGAATGCAGCAGATGCAGCCATGCCAAGGTCAGGACCTTCCTGTATTTAAGGTGTATGGATAATGTTGGCATGGCACAGGGTGACCTCGGGGTACAATGGGAGCTAACTGACCACATTCAGACAGAGTAAATATTTGAGAGTCTATTTCTCTATTCCCCAAAATGACCCCTATAAAAGCAAGGTCCTGTTTACCTTCCTGGCTCTCAGGGCAGTGTTCTGAGAAGAGCCCAGCTCTCTTTTCCCTTCACTGCCTTCCAGCTCTTCTGGGCAACCTATTTCCAGGCAGGGATCAGGGATGTGGGCTTCACAAAACCCATGACCCCTTGGATTTTCACAGAAGTCCCAAAATTTGGTGAAAGCTGAGATAATTTCTGGTCAGGAGTCTCTGTTTGTGCCAAAGCACAGTGACCTGGGAAGCAGTGAAAGATGTCAGTGCACAGCCTGCAACGACTGACCCAAAGTTTTTGTGCTGTCCCTGTCCCATTGGAATTATGGAATGGTTTGGGTTGAATCAACCATAAAAAACCTTAAAACTCACCTCATTCCAACCCCCTGCCATGGGCAGTGATACCTTCCACTATCCCAGGTTGCTCCAAGCCCCATCCAGCCTGGCCTTGGACACTTGCAGGGATGGGGCAGTCACAGATTCTCCGAGCAGCACTGCAAGGTCTGATGTGCCTGGAGCAGCCCTGCCACGGTGGCCACCCACAGCCCTGGGCTTGCCTTTCAGTCACTGTGAGCTTTGCCTGGCTAATTCCTGTTACCTTGAACTGTTCCATTTCTACCCGTGCTGGGATCCTTTTGATGAAGGACAATTTATTTTCTCATTCCCATGAGGAAGGTGAGAGTTCTGAGAGCTTCCTGCCACAGGAGCATATTGCTGATGATCGCTGTGCTTTTTATTATTTCATGTAAGATCCCTTTTGGTGAGAACAGTCTTTAAATACTGTCAACCTACACTAACTTAGCTTGGCATGAAGAACTAGAGGAGACATACAAAGATCTGTAAAACAGTGATTGCTCTGATAAAACACATCCAGTCCCTCCACCTTTAAGTGCTCTGCCATTTCTCAAGATCAGAACGCACAAAGCAATTAGAAGGTGGATTGTGCATATTAGAAAGAGGAAATTCTCTACCTGTAACACATCTCAGACAAGGGGAAACCATTGATACCAATATTCTTAAGGCAAAACCAGCAAGTTGCTGTTTCCTTTTTTAAGGTTAACACTGAGAAAGAAAAAGGGAGCTTGAAGAGTGCAGAGCTGTCAGTTGAAAGAAAAATTGCAAGCCTGCTAATCCTTTCTTGTCAGGTTTAATATAAAGCCTGGCAGAGATTGATAAGAAGTGTCTCCCTCTCTGTCTGATGTTCCAGGTGCATGGTAAAAATCACCTCTCTGAAACACCCACGTGCAGAGCCAGGCTCCAGGCTGGAAAGGCTGCTGGCCAGCCTGACACTGCTGGAATAAAACCATTTAAAATACCTATTCTTTCACTTTTCTTCTTGCTGCCTGAAGAGTGGCTGTCCCTCCCCTTCTCACCCTTTACACGTGCAGGTTTTTCTTGCAGCCCCTCTCAGTGCTCTGCTGGTGCTGATGTTGTGCTAAACAAGGTCTTTGCAGCAGAGACAGAGCATCTGTGCACAGGGCCCTGCTCCCTGTGACCTGCCTCTGCTCCATCCTCAGTGAAAACATTCTGGCTGGGGCTGCTGGGGCTGTGGGATTGGCAGCACGCCCATGGCAGCCACAGAGGTCGTGTAGGTGTTGGTAATCTGCAGCAGCAATGGCAAGGAGCAGGGGAAAAACAGTCTCTGAAAAGCTGGAGCTCGTGTGTGGTGGGAGCTCAGCAAACCTGTGCAGGGACAGGAGGCACAGGGGTCCTGCCTGCGTGGGCAGGGCTGCTGTGGGACCATCAAATCTGCTCATGTGGAGCCTCCAGAGCCAGGGGCTCCCTCTGCCCCCCGTGTGGATGTTCCTGACTCCATGCTCTGTTATTATAGGACACGAAATAAACGACACGCATGCAGTTAAGTCGTCAGGGCAAAAAGAGGGAAGTTTATTCTTTACTTCGGCTTATATAGATTTTGGACAATGACCAGGGATTGGACAATGAGGTTGCTACCTCTCCAACCACACTGGTCAAACTGGAAGTCCATCAGTTGTCCCTTCTCAAGAGAGGTATGAAAAACAGAAAGGACAGTTTACAATAACATCACTTTGTTTATATGAAAGTCTGTGAGAAACTCCACTACAAAAATGCAAACATCAGAAGGCTGAAAAAAAAATCAGGGTGACAATGCTCCTTCCCTGTGTGCTGTTTTCCCTGGGCAGCCCCTCTCCATCATCTCCTGGCAGGAGCTCTGCCAAAGGGGAGGGGGCTCAGGGGGCTCCTGCACAGCTCTGAAAGGGGCAGGTCTCACAGTGTCCCCTCTCTCTTTCCACAGCTGTTCCTCCCAAACTGAAGAAACTGAAAAGCCCAAATGTTCACGTGGGTGAGAAGATCTCCCTGAAATGTGAGGCGACTGCTGGGAACCCTCAGCCATCCTACAAATGGTTTAAAGATGGGAAAGAGCTGAAGAAGAGCAAAGACATCCGGATCAAGTATGGGAATGGGAAGTAAGTATGACACGGGGCTGCTCTGCCTCTGCTCCCGCAGTGTCTGGGGCTGGAGGTGCTGCTGTGCTCCCCAGGTCCCTGCTGAGCAGCACTGAGGGGCTCCCTCAGAGCCACAGGCCCATGCTCAGCCCAGTTACCATGCCCAGGAGGGCGAGCAAGACCCTCAGTGTCCTCAGAGAGTAGTGGGGAGAGGAGCAGGAAAGATGTTGGGTTTTTGATGGGCTATCCTGGGGTCAGGGAGGCATTGGATACCTGAGACAGGTGTCCTGTGATGTGGGGAGACAAGGCTTTCCCTGGTAGCTGTGGGCAGCTCAGGGAGCCTGGGGTGACTCCTGCTCTGTGGTTGGGGGGTTGGATGCAGGAGGGTCCCAAACCCAGATGTCGCCCCATCACTCGGCAGCAGGGCTGTGGGAGGAACTGGTTTGTTCCCTTCTGAATTTGGGGGGACACAGAAGCATCTAAGGCCACTGAAAAATCACAAAGTGACAAATTGGGGTTGGAAGGCACCTCTGGAGATCATCCAGTCCAATCCCTCTGCCAAGGCAGGGTCACCTGGAGCAGGTGACACAGGAATGTGTCCAGGTGGGGTTGGAATGTCTCCAGAGAGGGAGACTCCACACCTCCCTGGGCAGGTGTTGCAGTGTTCTGCCACCCTCAGCATAAGGATGTTCCTCCTCACATTGAGATGGAACTTTTCATGGTTTATTTTATGGCCATTGCTCCTTGTCCTGTCACTGGGCACCACTGAAAAGAGTCTGGCACCATCCTCTGACACCCCTTGGAGATATTAACATGCATGAATGGGATCCTTTCTCCACTTTCTCTACGTTGAGCAGGGCTGAGATGCCAGAGTACCTCACAGCACTGACCAGGGGCCAGGGTCACCTGCAGGGACCTTGTCCTGTGCAAATCCTTTCATCTCTCCACCCAGGGCAAGTTCCTTCACATCTGCCCCAAGGTCCCCACCCAGCAAAGCTCTCAGGTGGCTCTCAGTGACTGTCACCCTCAGCACCACTCATGCAGGCATTGCTAAAACACCTGGAGAAAGGGGCCCCAGGGACCAAGCTCAGGGGTTCTTACAGGGAACGGATTTAAATGAATCCATGTTGATATTTCTCAAGGCCCCGTATTTACACATGATGTATCTTAATTTTTTTTTCCATAATCATGACTCTGCTTGCATTCATACATCCCGACCTAGCCAGCAACAGTCACCTTGCCACTGCCTGACCCCTTGGAAAATTTGATATTAATTCTTTGCTAACATATATTCTGGGTGTGGGAATAAAAGCTCATTATGGATTTGATAGAGCAGCAATTTTTAAAATTAAAAGCCACTAAAAATCAGTTAGAAAAATCAGTCAGTGCTTGAATGGGGCGTTGCCAATTGCTCTAATTTAATTTCAGTGCTGTTGAGTTTGGTTTCAGAGTCACACCCAAGATGGTTGACCTCTTTTGTAACAATTCTAGGACTTGTGGCTGTTTTGGGATGAGGCAGTGAGGTGGTCAGTGGATCCAGGATGAGTAGGTGCTGTCTGCTCAGGAAGGGCTGTCTGGGCTTGCAGGCAGCAGAGACAGGGCAGAGCTGTGCCTGCCTCACTCCTCTGCTGCTCTGACTGTGTTTTTGTGGCCCTTGTCAGTCTCAGGCCTTGGTTATTCAGCAGGGGGTGCTGGGGCTGGGATGCCCTGGAGGAATGTCTGCCGCACTCTCTGTCGCCAGGCGTGTGGGAACGCTGCCTGTGCAGCCCTGCAGGGATGCTGGGGAGCAATTTCCCTCACAGCTAGGGGACAGCCAGCCCCAGACCAGACACCCAGCAGGGTGGAGGGATCCTCCCAGGGCACTCCCCTGCTGTGCTCTCAGTTATCCCAGTCCTTCCCCATGTCCAGCAGGAGGCTGTGACAGGATGGCATCCCACCCCCAGCCATGCAGGGGGGACACACAGTCCCTGGGCCAGGTCAGAAACAAATGGAAGGAAGCTGGTCCCCTTTCCTCAGGACGCCACTGTCAAGTTGTAATTTTGCATTTACCAGTTTCCATGGCAACATGTTGGCTCTCCAGTGAGATGCCAAAGATGTGTGGTGCTGGAAGGGCTTCCTGCTGGCAAAATAAGCCCAAGGATAAACATCCTAAGGAAAGCTGAGCACCTGCCTCCTCCAGTGTCTGAGACTCCCTCAGCAGCAAAGGTGTGAGCCCGAAGCATCCCCAGAATCACCTCCCATCCCAGCTTCTCCTCCCTGCTGCCATTAAAATGTGCCTGTCTTGTGCTGGGACCAGGCTATGGAGACTGGCCTCAGGCAGCTGTTGAGCAGGAACGAAGGGAAATGGCCCCAAGCTGTGCCAAGGGGTGTTTGGATATTAGGGAAAACATCTTCACTGAAATGGTGGTCAGGCATTGGAAAAGGCTACGCAGGGAAGTGGTGGAAGTGTTCAAAAATGTGTCATTTGGGGACGTGGTTTATTGGTGGCCTTGGCAGTGCTGGGGGAATGGTTGGACTCAGTGATCTCAGAGGGCTTTTCCAACCTCAATGATTCTGTCATTCTGTGGGACAGTTCTGAGATAATTACCCCTCAGTGAGCATCTGCCCCTCATTTGGCAGTGCAGGAACACTTCTCTGAGAGGATCTGGATGGGTCTGTGCATTCTGGCATTCCCACCTCAGTCCCCTGCACCAGTTCCCAGAGCTGAAAACCTTGAGGCAGAGTGTCCACTGGCATTGGAGCTGCCTCCCTCTGGTCTGGACTGCATGGAACAAATGCTAGAAACTGCTCAGAGCAGGCTGAGGGTTGAGGGAGCCCTCATGACTTTGATGTCTTCATTATGCAGCTGGTGGGGCCAAGTTTAGTGGAGGGACATGTGATATGGGTGTAGATCATTACTTCCAGCGTGTTGGGAGGGGACTCCAGGGAAGCATAAGCATCCCAAACTGTAAATCTCTGAAAGGAGATCTTACTCTATAACAATTATTTTAACAATAATGGGATTTATACATCTGGCTCCACTTAGAGATAACACTGGTCTCCAGATAATCCTCTGAGCTTCCTTTCAGTTCAGAGTGGGGATTTCAGAGGGCCAGAAATGGAGCACTGGGGAGAAACCTTCACAGGGAAAGTACACAAGACAAAAACTTCTCAGGCTGTGCAGGACCTGGTCAGGTGCACAGGATCATTTCTTAAGAAGTGTAATCCAAACACCTCATAGTGTTTTCTGCTGGAGCCAGGCAAAAGGAGCCCTTCCAGCAAAGTGATGTCCATGGTGTTCCCCTTGGCCCTGTGAGGCCCTGGCAGAGATGGGCACAGCTGAAATCTGTCTCCAGCTCTGAGATCTTCAGCACACAGGGGGTTAGGATGGGAGACAAGAATATGGTTGCCCTCTGTGATTCATTCCTGGCTTTCCTCCCCGTGTGTTTAAAGAGCCTTGAGGTTTCTGACTAGAAAGTATGACTGAAGCACTTTGTTTTTGTGATTAGGTTTTCATCTGATCTCTAGAAGAGGAGATCTCTTTCAAAATAAGGGATGTATATCTTGTAAGGAGGAGAGGAGCACTTAACTGCATGTCAGCTCTTCAGCTTTTCCATCAATCATTTCCCCTTTTCTTTTCAAACTTACCAGGAAAACTTCTGGTGCCATCAGGCAAAGGAGTCAAATTTTTTTCAATGGATTTTTGCTGGAGGGAGGGGAACAATTCTGATTCCTCCTTTCTGAACTTCATGTTCCATCTGTAATTAGTGACAGGTTGGGGCAAGCCTGGCTTGCACGAAGGGGAAAGATCTTTAAGGTGGAAGAAATGATTGGCTGGAATTTTATCTCTGTCTCCATTGAAATCAAATGCAGTTGATGGGGAACCCAGAGAAATTACCCAGAAAGAATTGTCCGTGGTAGTGGAAGTACAGCCTAGTGAATGGCTCCCCCCAGGCTGCCAAAGCGATGCCATTTTTGGCTGAGTGTGTCTGAGGTCTGATTGAGGCTGCTGGCTCCCAAGAAGTTCAGGTTGGGTTTTGACTTTCTGACTATCCTGGCAAATGGTCAAATGCCAGCTGTGGAGGAAGCTGAGGGAGTTTTTGCTTGTGGAGGTGCAGAGAACTTTCCCCTCTGGAAGCCAAGCTCAAGGCTCAGCCTGGGACGTGCAGATGTTCAGCTGGAGCCCAGGAGCCTGGTAGTCCCCGAGCTGTGCCTGTCCTTACAGCCCTTTCCCTTTGTGTGCTCTGCTACCAAGGGACGCTGCTGGGGTGATGAAGGAGGCGTATCATTAGATTGGAGAGGGTTGGCAGTTCAGTTTGGGACAGGCTGACCATATGACATCCCTTGGGAGTAGTGTCCTACTTTCAGTATCACCAGGAATCCCTATTGTTAGCCTGTAAGTGGAGCCAAGGGATGCCCTCCTCTCCTGTTTCTGTGCAGTAGTCCCTCAGGCGATGCCACTTGAGCAGATTCATTGCTGGGGTCTTCCTTTCAGGGCTCCCAGTTGTAGATTATTCCCCACCCACAATGAATGGGGCTGTGGTCTTCCCTGTACAGCTCACTGCACTGGAATGAAGGCAAAAAAAATAAAAAAATAATGCCAAAGCAGCAGGGGAAAGAGAGTGCCAATAAAGATAAATGATTTCCTAATTAAGCCTGGAGACAAGGAGGGGCAAAGAGGACTGTTGAAGCCTTGTGGGAGCCAGGGTGAACCCAAGCAGGCTATACCACCACTCTGGCAGGGGTCTTCGGGCTGACATTTTTAAACAAAGGAAAAAGCTCATTTGACAATGGATCTTGCAAGAGCAATTCCAGATGCCTTGAAGCGAAGACTCTTCTCAAGCACCGGTGTTGTTACAATCACCAGGGGGGCTGCTGCCTCGCTAACTCTCACCATGTCATTATAAGTGCCCGATATTTGGGATTTGGTTTTAGCTGCTGAAGGCACTTTATTGGAGGGGGGTGTGAAGGAGAGCATCTCCTTTGTTTGTTTGCTTGTTGGTTTAGAGGAGATGATGGACATCATCTTGGCCAATGCACCTGGGACTGAACCAGGGAATTTGAGAACTGAAAGGAGAAGCAGTTGGGTCTTGAGCTCAAACAATCCACAGACTTTGCAAGCTGGGGCTCCTGAGAGAGCCAAGGAATGGACATTTAATCAAACTTGACTGCATTATAGCTGCTAACAAGTCATGGCTGGTTGCTGGGCTGCTTCAGCTGATGGGCTCTGCAAACATAGAGGTGCAAGGAGCTTTATGTGCCTGAAATTTGATGTGGTTTTTCCAGCCATGTTGGCTGCTTACAAAAACAAAACTAAAACCTCTCTCTACAGACCTTCGCCCGCTGCGGTTGCAAAATGTCACAGATTAGGTGGAGGCCCTCACTGAGACATGAGCTGAAACCCCGTTCATCCTGTTTAAGTTAAATTGTTTTACCTTCGTGGAGGAGGGCTGGGGTGAGGGCTGAGGCTGCTGGCAGTTCACAGCACAGCACATCACAGACCTGCAGGCATGAATTTGCCATGGAGCAGACACAGCTGAGGATCTGTGACACGTACCAGCTGCAGGAAAATGGCCTGGGGAGAAAAGAATGACATGAGGATACCCAAAATTTTATCTAGATCTCTTGCACACCCTGTGTACCACCACAGTGGTGTTTCACAGAGGTTTTGAGCAATAGTTCCCTGCCCATGTGAAGGTGCCACCCCTTTCCCATGATCTCTGTTCCCCAAAATGCCTTTTCCTGGTATCAGTGTTTGCAGCCTGGCTCTGCTCATCTCCAATGCTGGGCTCTGCCCAGGGCTGTCCCTGTGACAGCTGCTTTTGATCTGGCATCTCCCTCTCCTCCTTGATTCTTTATAGTTAATGTGCTTTGCTTTAAAGGTCCTCTCAGGCCTTCCTCCTCACTTTTGGTAGTCTCTGAAATTTTGGTCCTGCCTCTGATTTGCCCAGCACATCAACCTCCACCTAAAGAGTGATACACTTTCAAACTAGGACATCAGTGTCTTCTGAGCAGCACTGTCCCTCTTTTGCCTCCCTGCCACAGAACCAGCTCATGGTTTGGTGCTGAGGTGGTGAGACCTGGGCACCCCAAGGGGCCCTGTCTCTGTTTTGAGGTCACACACTCTTTGGGATAGTGAGGTATCTGTTCCACATTTGGTGCTGGGAAGTCCCTGGCTTTTGGGACACTGCTCCTGTATGACATCACAGGAAGCAGGGAAAGAACCTGCTGGGAGCTGGCCTCAAAGTACTGCTCCAGGGCCTACATTTTCTCAAAGAAATTAAAATCCTGTCATTGGGGTTGGAGGAAACATTCGTAGGATGGATCAATTGCCTTGAGTTCCAGGAGTAGCAATTCAAAGGACCCTGCAATGACGTTGGGTCTGTGCACCAGCCAGAGCCCAAAACTCAGCTTTAACTCATTTATTGACGTCACACCCTGGCAGGTGTCACAGCCTGGCCTGGCACAGGGAGCAGCAGCAGCACACAGGGATTTGCCTCTCAACACAACAGCCACAAAGTCCATTCCAGGCACTGGTGTGGTTGTGTGTCACTGCCTCTGCTGCCCCACACCTCTTCCCATTTCCAGAACACCCCTGGCTGCATTGGAGCCTGGAGGGGGTTGCACAAGTGACCCTGCTCTTTGGAGTGTACTTATCGATCTTCTCCCCTCTTGTTGACACTGCCCGACCCAGAAGTAACTCGTCCTCACTGTGAGACCAGTGTCAGTGTCAGCTCTGCAGAGTGAGGACTGGGAGAGTCTTCCTCTTAAAATCAGCCTGTCCCAAGCCTGGGCACAGAGAGACCACAGCACTGCTGAGCAGAGAAGGGGCAAATCTGCTTCTCAGGTTAGAACAGCGCTTTAATGTTGGGGAACAGGGGTAGGAGAGAGCAGGTAGAGTGGGTCAGGGGATGGCTGGTCCTGTCCTGGGCACTGCAAGGACATTGTCTGTCTCCCTCAATCCCAGCAGGTCAAGCACAGAGCGGGTCAGATGATGGTGTGAGGGGAGGAAGGGAGATAGAGAAGGGATGATGGCCAAGCTGAAAACTCTGAACCTTCCTGTCCTTACCCCTCTTACTTGATTGCTTTGCTTGAGGGCATTTCTGTCCCCTTTCCCATTTGTTCTTTCTGTAGCTGATACTGAGCTGGCCCGATGATGCTGTGGAGCTCAGAGCAGCCAGCACAGGACACTTGTTTTCCTCAAGCACTGCAAGCACAGCCATCCTGCCCAGCTCTGCTGTGCTCTGCTGAGCACAGCTGGAAGGCAGAGAAGAGATCAGGGGGGCTGTGCAAGGGACAGGATGCTCCTGGCTGCTCCTGCCCTGCCAAACAAAGGGGCTTTGCCGTGGCCATCCCCACACTGCCCTTGCATTGCAGTGATTCCCTCTGCCTGAATTTATTCTACTGACTGCTGGGGACAGTAACGTGTCCCCCCAGAGCTCCTGCCCCTGCCAGTGGGGCTGCCCAGTGTTTGATGGCTGCTGGACAACCCTTGTGGTTTTTAAGCTGGATGTATCCTGAATCTTCTTGCCAATCATTAACCTGCTCTTTCAGGGTAAATGCAGCTCGGTGAGAGTGCCAGGGCAGCACGTAGGCACCAATTAAATCTCTGGCAGGAAGCAGCCAGTGCACGTTACAGGAATTGCTGGCACTCCTGCCCTCAGCAATGCTGCTGTGCTTCCTGCTGCTGGCTCTCCATGCAGGCAGAGGGGAATGGAGTTAATGGATGACCACAGCAGGGCACCCAGCGTGTCCTTTGCAAGGGTCATGTTTTGGAATTTCCGTTTCCTAGGGTTTCAGGTGTGTTTACTATGTGCAGTGCTCTTCATTGACAGTTTCGGGGCCATGTTTGGGGTGGTCTCCAGGTTCTCTTCATCAGCTTATCCCTTGACTTCTTTGTGACTTCTATGTTAGTCACCCTATTTTTAGAAGACTAATAAAATGCTACAACTGTAGTAATCCTAGAGCTATTCTTGTCCAGAATGATCCAGAAGTGGCTGAACTCACACGGGGAACACGGAGTCCTCAGTGTAGGTGTCTCGGGGGCAGCTCCATGGCAGCTGCTCTCCTGATCCCATGCTCTGACATGAATGGCTTGGTGAGGAGATGACCTGGGAAGATGGCCCCATTTCCACTTGGCACTAGGTAAGAGGGGAAAAATGATTCAAGCTTGACCAAAGTGCTGGTGGGAACATGACTGCTGTCATGAGAAGTTCCTCCTTGGCTCAGATGCAGGGCCTGTTTCTTCTCCTCTCACTGCACTGGAGGCCTCAGGGCCTGAGCTCACATTTAGATGTCTAAATTACAGCCGATGAGGACACCCTTCCCAGCCAGAATTTGCCAGGATCTTTGTGTAGGTCCTGGCCAAGGGCTGATCTCCCTGTTTCCCATTGTAGTCTGGAGATTGGCACTGAAGAGGGTGATTTACTCATCCCTCCAAACTGCCCTCTGGGGGACTCTTTTCTCTTGGCCAGAAAGGTATTTTGGGGGATCTTCTTTTGGCCAGGCTGAAGGTCTCCTTGTGAATCCTATCCCTCAGAGCTTGCAGACAGCATATTCCCCGTGGCTCATCCCTCCACTGGCACTACAGGAGATAATTAGTGCGTGGCTAAGTCATATGTGCTGAGGGTCAGGGAAGACAATGAGGCAGATTTTCCCCCGGAGTAAAAAGATGTCAACAGAGTTGCACTGCAGCGAAATGATGGGATCTGTCAGTGACCCTGGCCCTTTCACTGAGCAAACAGCCCGGGGCAGAGCCTTCCTCCAGAAGAATGGCACTGTCTGGCAGCCAGGCACCCTTGTGAAGGCACACACAGGGCTCTCCCAGGGCCTGCTGTCCCCAGGAGACACTGCCCAGGAGCCTTCATCCCAACCTCGTGTGCCCAGTGTAACTCCTTGGAGGCCACTCCTTGGTGTGTCTGTAAAATCAGCCCTCAGGAGAACAGAGTACCTGCCCTTTGGGGACAGCAGGGGGAAAAACACAACTTTGAAAAGCTGATTTCCAAAGGAGTTTTGTGATATTTCAGGAGATAGTAAAATAGAACAAAACCAGACTGGTCACCTTTGGCACACAGACATCAGGTGAGGACTTGTCCCTTTGACATCCTTCAGCTCAGTTCTTCCAGTGCACACTGGCATTATCCATGTTAATTAAAAGGCCCGTGGTTAATGCTGTGAAGCAAAGTACATCTCTGGCTGTTTCAGTGCTTCTTGGACTAGGGAAATTCTCTTTGCATTTGTGCTCCACATGAAAGCTGATCCATATCTCCAACCTTCATCTCCTCTCCCCTGAGTCTGTCACCAGACATTATACAGCATAGTGGGGAGACCAAGAGGGGCCACACCATTGGCCTGGGCTATGAAAAGCAAGAAAAAGCTCTTGGTTTTTCAAGGGGATCTTACAGTCCAGGATAATTTCAACAAACTGTGATGGCAAAAATAAGCTCTTTTGACAGTACAAGTCTTGTGCATTAAAACAAAGTAATCCCCTTTGGTTTCACCTTGATGTTGCTATGCTCCAAATGCCAACATCATTCTTTATTCTGCTCACATTCCTCTCCAGTTCCAGGTAAAAGACCAAATGTTTCTCAGCCTGTTGTTGGAGCTGAGTCTGTCAAGTGTGGCCCCTTTTGTGCCACTAGCAACTCCCTAATTCCTGTCTTTGGGACTTACACCCCCTTATCTGTGAAAGATCACGTACCTGGGTGACATTCTAATGCAGTACTGGATTTTTCCAGTTGCTCCACCTGGTGAAATGTGCTGTGGATTGACATTGCCATGCAGGCAATTATCATTAGAACATCTGTGCTCTGGCAGCTGAAGGCAGTGTGTCCATTGATGCTCTCAGCTCTGCCCTGGCAGAGAGCCCCAGCGTGCTGATGTGCCAGGGTGATGTTTTCTATGGACTCTGAGTTAGAGCCTCGCTCTTCCAAGCTGCTTTCAGCATGTGCTGCCTGCAATGCAGCCTGTCTGAGAGCTGGTTTGTGAAACAAATGGTGTATTCTGGCAGAGAGGGTTGAGACAGCTGGGAGAAAGTAATGGCTGGGCTGGGAGCCGTCTTGGAGTTGCATTCTAGAGCCATCTCACCCTTTGGATGAGCATTTCCACACCTTCTTCTGTGGAGGGAGTGGGGAACATGCTCCTGCACAAGGTGCTGCAGCCCAGCAGAGCCCATCCCCATCAGGCAACCATTGTCTGTCCCAGCAAGGTGCAGGAACCGACAGCCACAGGGCAGCAACAGGCCCTGGATGCCCTTAAATGTCTTTAAATGTCCTTAAATGCCCTAAATGTCCTTAAATGCCCTCAAACGCCTCTCTCTTGTGTGTTACCTGACTTCCCAGGCAGCACAGCAGTGAGGGCCATGATGCCCAGGGCTGCCACAGACTGTGCTGAGAGACAAGGAGATTCAGAGAAGGGTGCTGAGCTGGGAGTCAAGAAGGCAGAGTCAGCCCCCTTATTTAGGCTCCCTTGTTGGAATGTGTTGGCCCAAGTCACTGCACAAATGGATTAGGGGAGACCTACAGTTAGAGGGATGCAAGAGGTCTTTGCATACTGTCAACATTCATTTAAAAATTGCTCCACATGTGGCCCCAGCTCATGCAATTGAGCACTTGACCGCATCCTGTGAAACAGGGCCGCGCCTGTTTCCTGGGAGCTCTACCAAGTCGTCTCCAAGTGCTTTTAATTTACTCATATAACTAGTGAGATGTTCCTGCTGTGTCCTTGCGCCGTGCCTCCCAGGAGAACAGCTTGTCAGGGTGTTAAAAAGATGCCAGTGTGCTTCTGTGAAGGGCTTCCTATGGACAATGATTTGCACAGCCCAAAGAAAAGTCCTTCTCGGATGACACGTGTAACATTGCAACTACGTCCAGGGCTAATGATTATTTTCCACATAAATGGAATTATATTTGCCTTCAGCAACATCGGCCACTGGGACCTCTTTCTAAAGCTGGCAGCGCTTCCAAGGCTCTAAATAAAGTGAGACAGACCTGAGGTAAAAGCTTGGGGTAGAAAGCAGATGGAGATGTTCTCATGAGAAGAGCAGACAGGGTGGGTTTTGATAACATGGCTGAAATGGAAGAAAATGTAGTAAACCAGAGGGTCTCCTGTGGGAGCGCCACTGCGGTCTCCTGAGGGGCACTCAGTGTGTGTTGAGGGCTCCTATAGATCCCTGTTAAAATGGGCAACAAAAGGTTTTGCCTGTTAGTCAGAGGCATCCCAGAGAATGAGTCACAGCCAGTGGGAAAGGCGATGCTCCTTCCCGCAGCGCCGCAGAGCTCTGCCGCAGAGCTGCTCCTCTGCCGAGGGGGAGCGGCACGGGCTGGGAGGTGGCACGGGCTGGGAGGTGACACGGGCAGTGAGGTGACATGGGCTGGGAGGTGACATGGGCAGTGAGGTG